>VXAV01012063.1:60786-81256 GCA_013399715.1 Alectura lathami
GGCCGGGCCGGGCCCGTTAACTCCCTGCGCCTCTGTTGCAGATGCAGATGCGGTTTGACGGCCTGCTGGGCTTCCCCGGGGGGTTCGTGGATCGCCGTTACTGGTCCCTGGAGGACGGTCTGAACCGGGTGCTGGGCTTGGGTTTGGGCTGTGTGCGCCTGACGGAGGCTGACTATCTGTGCTCGCACCTGACAGAGGGGCCACATCGCGTGGTGGCACATTTCTACGCCAGGCAGCTGACCCTGGAGGAGCTGCACACCATCGAGATCAGCGCCGTGCATTCCCGAGACCACGGGCTGGAGGTGGGGCGTGCGGGGAGGGGCCGAGCGCAGCTCCGAGCGAGCGAGCGCCTGGGAAGACAAAGCTTCCCCCCTAGGGCTGCCGGGCAGCCGCACGTAGAGCCCCCGGCGCACGTAGAGGCAGCGAGTGCCGAGCGCTGCTGGGTAGCACTGGGCTTGGCAGTCTGGCGGCTGGGGCAGTGCCACGGGCTGCGGAGCGCAGCGAGCTCCAGCCCTGCGTTTACCAGCGACTGCCCTGGTAGGGAAGAGCCGTCCTTAGCGCTCAGCAGCGCTCAGCGTCAGGACTCCGGCGAGGTCCATCTCGCGCCTGGACCGGCAGCGTGCCCCTCAGTGCGGCAACGTTGCTTTGCCCTACGTTCTCCGTGGGTGGCACGAAGGCAGAGCAGGAGGCCCAGCCGCCTGGGTTGCTTGGTTGCCCCAGGTTGGAGCGCGGTGCTGAGGCTTTCCCTGCGTGCCCGTGCAGCGGGTGTCAGCGGCCACGGGAGCGGAGGCAGCTGGCCCTGGGTTGAGGCGCTGTTGAGGACGCGTGGGCGAGCCGTGGTGACCCCAGGCAGGGCAGGGTGCGGAGAGGAAAGCAGAGACGCCCGTAGCAGCCTGGGCAGCGGGATTCCCAGGGGAATGGGGCTGGGGCTGGGAGAGCAGGGGCACCAGGGGCATGAGGAGAGGTGGCGCAGGGGCTTCAGCAGGGCTGTGGGCAGGTGAGGGCAGGCTTCAGTGGTCGGGCGGGTGGGGACCAGGCTGGGGCCGTGGGCTGGTGGGTGCTGGGGTGAGGGTGCGGGGCCCGGGGGGTGTCATGGCCCCTGCTGAGCCGTGCCTTGTGCTGTTGCAGGTGATGGGCATGGTCCGTGTCCCCCTCTACACCCAGAAGGACCGCATGGGTGGGCTGCCAAACTTCCTGGCCAACTCCTTCGTTGGAACTGCCAAATTCCAGCTGCTCTTTGCCCTGAAGATCTTGAACATGGTGCCAGAGGAGAAGCTGGCCGAGGCGGTGGCCGCCACGCAGAGGCCGAAGAAGCCGCCTATCGACCACGCGGCAGCGGCAGCAGCTAAGCAGGCGAATGAGCTGGCGGGGGCTGCTCGGGCGGGCAATGAGTACGCAGAGAGCGGAGAGAACCAGGCAGCTGCGCACGCTGCGGCTGAGCTAGCAGAGCAGGCGGTGGCCGGGCAGGAGAGCCAGGCCGTGCTGGAGCAGCTGGCGGCCGTGCCAGGGGCTGAGGCCGTGGTGGCGGAGCTGCAGGTGCAGCCCGGGGCAGACGCCGTGCTGGAGCAGCCGGTGGCTGAGGCGGCGGCGGCGATGGAGTGATGCCACCGTCTTTGCGATTGATTAAAAGTGGGTGAGGAGACTTAGAGACTTTCTTCTACCTTTCCAACCAGTTGCTGGCTGCAAAGGCTGCCCACGTGATTCCACTGTCCAGCCAGGAGGGTTTGGATTTGTCTGAAGCAGGGGAAAGCTATGTATTTTTATGGCCATTAAACTCTAGCGAGCTTCCCAGATCAATCTGCACAGCCCCCTGCAGAGAGTTCATGTGCTTATGTGAAGGTGCTGAAGCCTTAGAATTATGCTTTGATTTCAGGGACACACTGCTGCTTTCGGGTCCCGGTTTCATTTTTAAGGAACAAAACTTATTATTTTGAAATGCCCCGTGTTGACGTGGACACGGCTGTGTTTTGCGGTGGACACAGCCGAGGAGCAAGGCTGCTGGTCAGGCGCCTCTGCTGGTGTGGGTGGAAGGGCTCCGCTCCACCGGCGGCAGCGACGCCCCGCTCCCATCCGGTGACTTGCACTGAATTCCCTCTGGGGCATGGGGACGTGCTCGTGTGGGTTTCTACCTGGAGATCTGTGGGAGCAGGAAAGTGGAATAAATGGCTTTGCTGAACGCTTCGCAGTCGGGATCTTTCTTGACTGCTGGCGCACAGCACTGGGGGGTTCCGGAAGGCTGCGGAGCTGCTGTCCCCGCAGGTGCCCCTGTGCCTGGAGGGGAGCTGGCAGGGGGCTGAGAGGGCAAAGGGCGCTGCAGGAGTTGGGGTGCAGCACCTCTGCAGACTTGTTAAGCTTTTGTTGTTGGGTTACTCCAGAGCGGTTCGTGCACCCGGTTGACACCAGCTGCTCTGCTCCAAGTGCCAAAGCACCTTTGGGGTGACAGCTGTGCACAGTGGGCCTTCACCTGGGCTGTGACGCAGCTGCTGCTCCAGACCAGGCACAGGGCAAGGCCCTGCTGCATCTGCTAAAACCTCCAGCCCCCAACAGCCCATCGCAGCACAGCACCCCTGCTCCCCATTCCCTGCTGCCCAGTCCCCACTCCTCACGCCGAGCTACGTCCCAGCCAGGAACAGAAGCAGCAGGGCCCGCCCTGCAGTAGCTGTGCTGCAACTGCTGCTGATTCAGTTCAGCCAAGCAGCAGGGAGGAGCTGCCTCCGCCAGCAGCTGCTCCCCTTGCAGACCAGACTGTAGGAGCAGGCAGAGCCGCTGCTGCTGCCCCCGTGTTCCCTGGCTGTGCTCGTCCAGCCCTGGGGAAAAGCCCCAGCAGCACCCAGCAGGGGCTGGGGTGGGTGCTTACCGCCACCGTGGGTCATGCAGCTCCCAAAAAGCAGCACCCACGGCCTGGTGAAGGGGGCTCGCACCCACCCCTCCTCCCAGCAGAGAACAAGGACAGGGGAAGGCGCCTGTGTAAAGTGACAAACGACTCGCAAAAGAGGTTTGGTTTAATTGGAGACATTTAGAGAGAGGCTGACAGTGGCAGCACTTCAATAAATAACGGGCTGTGAGGCAGGGGTGTGACCGACGCCTTTGGGGACAGGGGGGAAGGGGGACAACACGCACAGAGCAGTCGCAGGTCCCCTGGGCACGTGCTCAAGGGCAGCAGCAGAGAACGTTGGTTGTGTAGGGGCAGGATACAGGAGGTGGGGGAATGTCAGTCCCAGGAACAAGGAGAGAGAGATTCATTCTGGTCCAGAGAAAGTAAGTGCCAAAGAAAAGCGGGAGCTTCAGCTGCTAAATAAACCCATACAAACCGACAGAAGTGTTTAAGTAGAAAGTGGCTAAGCCAAAGGAAATAAAAAGTGGTAATAAGAAATGAGGGGGACAGGAGCTGTGGAGGGACAGCAAGCACCCCCTGCTGCGACCTCCCTGCCACAGGGAGCCAGCCGGGCTGGGAGAGGGGCAGTGGCCGCAGCGGGGACCTCCAGAGCTGCCCAGCCTGCACCTTGAAGCAAGCTCAGCTCTGCGCAGGCGCAGCCACCAAGCAGCGAAGCCGGGCCAGGGACCGCAGCCAGGGCACCAGCAGTGGTGGAGCCAGCTGTGACCCAGCGCCAGGGGCAGCAGCTGCTGCTGGGAGCTGGGCCAACGCGGTCGCAAGCCCTGCAGCAAAGGGTGCCGGTGGCCCGTGGGTGTGTGAGGGCTGCCTGTGGAGCATGGGGTTCCTGTGCAGCCTGGTGGCAGCTCAGGCTGTGACCACGCTGGGTTATCTCCGTGCCCCAGCCACGGGTGGCAGCTCTCCTCCCTGCCCTGCAGCCCGGCCAAATCCTCCCGAGCTGCACCACGGCCCCCGCTGCACGCACTGGCCCCAGCTCACCCCGCAGAGCTCCTGGGCCACATCCTGTGGCGTCTGCCACAACCTCGAGCCCCTGCGGCCATGCGCTGCCCGCAGTTCACCCAGCGCAGCCGGGCTGGCCTCACAGCACCGCCTGCATCGCTACATTGAAGTGAGAAGAGAAATTCAGGTCGGAAGGGCCTCGGGAGTGCTCTGGTTCAACACTCTCAGGGCAAGGCCAGGTTCAGAGCAGGCTTGAAGTCCTCTAAGGCTGGAGGCTCTCAGGCCTCTCCAGGCTCATCTCTCCTCCCAGGAACATGTTTTTTTTCCCTCATACCAAACAGTCATTGAGCAAGACCTGTTCCAGCCCCAGAAGAGCAACCAGCACCTTGAACAGCCTTAAAATTCCCCAAGATACAGCCTTCGCCAGACCCTGGGCCGGATTAAAATGCTTCCTGCACTCATGGCTGCATGGACAGCAGGGGAAAAGCTGCACCAGCATCTCTGAGCAGAGGGGCAGAGCTAGCCCCAGCCTCCTTTCACAAGACCCAGCACAGTGCCGCATCCAGCACGCTCTCCTCTGCGCCCTTTTATTATTTAACCGCCAGCTTAGGGGCTTACGAACACCAGCATGACTCTGGGCAGGCACTGGGCTGTAAGCTCTCACTGCCTTCTCTCCTAGGTCTCATCCCCACTCCCTGCCCACAGCTGCAGCCACAGCTGGCCCTGCCTGCTTAAGCCCCAGTTTCAAAACATGAGAGGGGAAGGAGCACAGCACTGAGTGGGGAAAGCCTCAGCTACGGAAGGGGACTTGCAATGGGAACCTGGAGGGCACAGCTCTCCCTGCACCTCTGACTCAGCTGCAGACCCCCAGGGAGGTGCCTGTGGCATGCAGGAGCCTCAGGGCTCTCCCTGCGGCCTCGAAGTTGGTGCTGGGGAGCTGAGCCCGAGCCAGATGGTGCAGCCCCGCTGCGATGCCCACACTGTGGCCTTGAGCACGCCAGGCAGCAGCTGTGGGGGTTCTTCACAGCAAAGAAGAGCTGCAGCGATCTGCGTGCAGCTCTCATCCCTGCAAGCCAAGTGCCAAGGGAGGATGCCTGCAGGGGAGGGGAAGGGCTCTGGACCAGTCTCCACAGGGCTCTGACTGCTGTGGTGACTCCACAGCCCCAGGCCCTCCCCTGCTAAGTTCCAGCTTGGACAGAGGCAGAAGGATCTATACAGTATAATATATATTTCACTATGAAATAGCAATTTCCTTCCCTGCCTTCTACTTGATGCATCCCGAATTAGGCGCTTCTTTACGTCCCTCCAGAGGGCTGGGGCTGGTCACCCTCCCTGGATTCCCTGCAGGGGGGCAGGAGCAGCCACCCAGCTCCCCACCTCCCCAGCAACAAGGGCAGCGGCCTGCAGGGTGTTTACGGCTCACTTACAGGGCTGGTCAGTGCGGGTCCATCAACCTCATTCACCCTGCTTTCAGCGGCTAGAGCGTGGAAGCAGCAACTGAACCCCTCTACGAGTACAAGCAAACCACCCAGAGGCAAGGGAAGTGGCAGGGACAGTGCAACATGCACGCAGACCGGTGACGCAGGCCCTCAGGCAGGTGCCCCGCAGGATGGCCTGGCCGGGCTGGCAGGCTCCAGCCCCCAAGGGCAAGCTGGGGGTGGAGCCAGCCGGGAGTGAAGTCTGCAAGATCTCGGTCAAGCTGTGGAATAAGGAGTCCTTTCCGAGGGGCTGGGTCACTGACCAAGAGCCATCATCACTGGAGTCAGCGCAGAGCCGGATGGTTCAGGAGATGGAAAGAAGAACGATCCTAAGGAAAGACAAAGAGGGCAGCTGTCTTAGGGAGAGCGATCGTTACAGGTCTCAAGGCGTACTGGAGAGCCGCTGTTGTGCAGAGTTTATGTCAGGGATGTGCACACTGGCCATCAGCTCTGCACTCAGACATTGCGTTGGGAAAGAGTGAGGGCTCGCTCACTCCAGGTCTTCCAGGCTGGTCTAGAAGAGCTGGGAGAAAGGCCAGAGACAGCAAGGACAAGTTCAATCTGCTGTAGGGCTCTGAGCGCAAGTAAACAAGATCAGAGTTCAAATTCCCTTCAGACGAAGCCAGGAGGAGTTTGGCTAGCAGCTGGGGGCCAACGCGCAGCGACACCTCACACCTCACCCAGCAGGAGGGTGAGCAGCTGCAGGCCCGCAGCTCCAGCACGCCCAGTGCCCCTGTGCCAGGGGCCGGGCCCAGCAGCGCCGCGCTGCCCTCTCCTCAGGTACCCACCTGGGCTCCCGTACCCCCGTGGGCTCACATCGCCCGGCTGTACTCGATGCCGCTCTTGGCGGAGATGCCAGACCACGGCAGAAGGCTGCAGAGAAGGCTCTGGGCTTGTCGGTAGATCCTCTGGGGGATGGAACACGGGCTCAGGCTGGCTAGCGTTGATCCAATGTGCTGTAGGTAGTCAGTGGCCATCAGTTAAGGGCAGCGACATTTACACTCTTGAAACGCTCTGTGGACTAACACTCGCTAAGGAGACCCGGTGACACAGCGAGGGCTGCTCAGCTACTGAGACAGATCTGCCCCCGGCATCACCTGACTGCTCCGTTCTGCCCGGAGCAGCTCCACCTCACACCGCAGAAGGCGGCACTTCAGGAACACCGTCCCCAGCTCGGGTGGGAAGCACCGCAGCCGAGCGGCTGCTGGTTTCCTGCGCACTCCACAGCACATTACCATGGCGGCTGGAGTCCACCCACCTGCCTGGGGAGATCCAGACTGATGAGCTACACCTGAGAAAGGCCAGGTTGCTGTACCATGATCCAGTGACCAGAAATCAATTCCCAAATTCGGCCTGAGCAGCCTGCTGACACCCAGGCCATGGCCACAGGGGATCCCAAGCAGCAGCAAGCAGGACCAAGGGCTTTTCTGCCACGCTGCTAGCCAAGGCCTGCAGCACACAAGCCAAAGCATGCCTGGCATGTTGGCTGAACACCAGCAGCCACAGAGCCCGCCTCCAGCCTCAGATCCAATTCACCATCACACACTGCCTCCTCAAACCGCCCCCAGGAGGGCTGGGGCACAAGTGGGGCACTGCCAAACCTGCCCGACCTTTGGGGAGATCAGTCCAATTAAGCTCACATCTGAGCAGGCACCAGTCCCCCAATACAGCCAGCTCATACTTGGCCAGATTGCTGTTTTTAACCCCAAACATGCCCTGGTGCCTGCTCAGCACGCTCCACGGGCGGTCAGTGAAAGGATATAAGAGCGTCCAGGGCGGATGTCCACCGTTGATGTACAGAACGTAGGTGAAGCCATCTTTGAGGACCCCTCTTATGGAATAGTAATAGGGAAGGTAGTGGTGCTGTTTAAAGTCTCTGTTTTCATAGAAGTTTATTGCTGTGTTGTTAGTGGTGAGGACGTGCAGGTAGATGGCCTTGCAGTGATCCTGGGCAGTCGTCGATATATGGTCTTTTAAACTTTCAAGCAAGAGCGACCCTGTTGAAGGAGAGAAGAGCAGAATGAGACAGGGCAGCTGCCTTCCCACGGACAGCACAAGCCTTCAGGGCTCCCGGCTGAGACCTCCAGCAGCCGTCGCTGCACAGATGTGAGCTCAGATCCCACTCGCCTCCCAAAGCTTCATGCAGACGCCTAACAGGACAGTGCAAAATGCTTTTAACAGGAACCTCACCTCAGCCATAAGCACGGCTTCACAGAGCAGGTTTATGAGGACAGAAACACGACCGATTCAACACCCACGGAGGCCAGTCGGACATGGGAACCTGCCAGTAACACCCGTCCCCAGCGAAAGGCCAGGGGCTCACTGCAACGGTACCGGTTCCGTCGTGTTTGCTGATTTTGAAGCCATTTAAAACACCAGAGTCAAAACAGGACTTCACAAGCAGGTTATTGCATCTTGCATTGTGAATTCAAATTAAAAGATCTGGCAGGATTTTAAGGTCTTTTCTTCAGAGAAGAGGCAAGTCATAGTCTCTGACTTGAGACTTGGTAGGAATTTACACCGGCCAAGCACAAAAAGACACCGAGACCTCAACAGCAGAGCAGCTCAGCTTTGTTACGAGATATGCCACTCATGACGCACAGTAATGCAGCTGCCCTCTGGTTTAAGAGCAGCAGAGAACCAGAGGCCAACGCCTTCTCACGTCTGCCAGAGAAAAATCAGAGCTGTAGTGCTTCAGAAGCGTACCTGGGGCGGAAAGCCTCCTGTGTAAAAGACTGGAGCTTCAAACACATGTAGAAAAACACTTGAAAAGGGAAAGGTCTCAGAAAAAGCAGCAGCAGGCAGCTTCTCTAGGTTGTTTTGGTCAAGAAGAGCCCTTTGCTACCTTCTCTGAGCACTGTTCTGTGCAAACATTTTCTTCTTTGTACAGAAAAATCCATCTAAAGCAGCATTTCAATGCAAGTCTTAATACAGAGTCCTGCTGAGGTCTCCTCTGGTCACTTCTCTACGTATCACACCAATATTTACCTTCCTAGATGAGCGGAGAAGGGAGAACTTGAGGAAAAGAAGTTAACAGCTGCATCCACTGAAGGCACTCCGGATGTGCAGCACTGAGTCATGCTGCCAAACCTGGCCTTCTTCATTTTGCAGACGAAAAACACAGGTCACGCTTGAATCGCACCAGAAGGGCGCTTATCTGATGTCAAAACGCACCCTGCTCCGCATGGGGATGAGCCCTTCTGACCGCAAGGTTTCCGAGGGGCTGCAGGGATTCAGAGGAGACCTTTGTATGTGTGTCAGGTTACATCAGGTCGGAGTTGCGCTTCTGCCAGTTTCCTTTGTCTCTCTCTGAGCATTTGTTCTGTTGTTTCAAGTTTAAAGCACCTGCTTTTCTGCCTCAGGTACCAGGTTTCTGATAGCCATGAAAGAAAATCAGAAGCCAGGCAATACGCGTTCCCCTTTTGTCCCCTCCAGACAGGCTTCAAACCCTGCTCCGGGCTGAATGACAAAGTGCTGGGTGTCCCAGCCCCAGCAGCTCTTCTGAAACTCTCGGTGCAGACAGCAGCAGCACATCCCCTGGGAGCAACGGGGACAAAGCCGCGCGCTCTTCAGAAGTTATTTGTGTGCTGTGTTGCATTTCAGTGCACCTGCATTGACAGCACAAAGGGGATGTGAGAGCAGCACCTCGGCTGCTGGGACAAGTCACAGACAAGCTTGTCTCAGAAGTAACACAGCGAAATGGTGCAGCTCTGTCAGCCATGCCCTGCAGCCACATGTAGCAAGCAAGACAGCAGCAGAGTTGGCATTCAGCAGCATCTTACCTATGCCATGTTTCCTGAACTCCTTCACCACGCCGAGACTTAGTATGTAAGCGACTTGAGTGTCCAGGGGAAAATTGGAAGCTAGGATGTCTCCATCCTGAGTAGAGATATGACAAGTTGTTTAGTAAGATACCTGGGGAGGCGGAGGAGAAAGCAAGAATCCTGTACTGGAAAACAAGGCGGGGATCTCTTCACTGAACAGTCTTAGCTGAAGCTAGCGGGGAGAAAATGAAACGAGCACAGTCCTCTAGGTGGGATTCCTACTTTTATGCTGCCTGTCCAGTCACAGGACACAAACCACGATGCTTCCTTACTACATACATCGTCCGCGGGCTTAGGGACATGAGATAGTTGCACTCTTTACCAAGAAGGATTCCCATTGCCAATTCTGGAGTTGCACATCAGAGTCTGGAGCAGTCCCTGTAGCATAGCAGCAAGCCTTTACTGCCCGCAGGCTCAGGCTGAGCTTTGTATCAGCTCTGTGGTCTCTGTGCTGCTGAAGGGGACATGGAACATGTTCTATGGGCCCAGCTGCCTGGAACAGCCTTCACCTTGGCTACAACAAGAGCCCTCTGCCAGAGCTGCTGGACACACAGTTTGACTTGGGCCAGCTTTGAGGTGAAGCCAGCTAGCGAGAAGAGACCAATGCCTCTCAATGCTCCTGGTTCCTGCAAGTGTCACTGCCTATTCCATGCAGTCACAGCACTGGCAGCCGTTTATGAGCTGTGCACTCTCTGCACTGCCCCTGCTTTGTTTTTAATCCACTTCCCTGCCTTGTTCTCCCTACACTAGCCTGGGGGTCTTTGATCTCACCCTCTCATGGCCATCTCTTCCTCCCCTCTCTGACCACACGGCACTGTCTCTCCATGCCTCCAAGCTCTGTCATCCCTGAGCAGAGGTCACCCCTGCTCCGTGCTGGAGGCTGCGACTGTGCAAGGAAGGACGCTGCAGGAAGCTGGCTCTCAGGGTGCCTCAGCACAGCAAGGAAGTTCCCACCCTACCTAAGAGAGGAGCGGGTTTGCTGTCCCACGGCTGTGCCAGCGACGGCCACGCACACTGAGACAGCCAGGCAACAGAGCTGGCAGTCAGAGCGCAGCTGCGTTATCTGATCTCAGCACAAAGCACATCAGGCAGCGAGCTTCCCGTCAGCACACAGCTGCCTAGCCCCAGCAGGAAGAGACTTTCCAGTAAGAGGCTGCTCCTCAGCCCACGTGTCCAAACACACCCCAGCACCAGGCTCTGTCAGCTGGAACCCCGCGCGTTCTTGGTTCATCACAATCAGCTCAGGATAGCTGCTGAGCAGAGCGGGGGGGAATACCCCAAAGAGCTCCCACCCCTGTCAACCACAGCGCAAAGTGGGGCATCTCATTCCAAAGCACAGCTCTCCTACCTCTTTGTGCACCTTCGTTCTGCTCTTGATCTCTGCGACGATCATTCCCACGATGGAGCCTCTGTAGGTGGCTGCGAGGGAAAAGAACTTCTTGTTGGAAGTGATGTCTCGGTACCATGAGTCAGGGTACCTGAAAGGAAGGAAGAACAGCCGTGTTTGGAGAGCAGGGCCCACGAGGGCAGACTGCTCTAAACCACTGTCACTGGAACTGAGGCAGTGTCACACAGGACCAAGGGAGGGGACCTGAACGGGCTGGCTTCTGCCAAGACATGCAGGCAAGCAGCTCAGTCTACATGGCTGAGCTCTTTTCTATGCTACAAGCCCAACTTATTCCATAAAATCTTTCCCATTGTAACTGTTGTCTGGTACCATGAAACAAACTGCTGCTGTCCCCATTTGGTAGCACGTTTTTTTCCAGTTGTGCCTGAGAAGCAACGCAGGCTGCTCACGTAATGGTCTCCTGCCTTGCTAACAAGATCAAATATTCATTGCCCAGAGCTTTCATTTGCATCTTTAGCAAGTTATTTTTAAATACAAGATTCATCTGCCCTCATCTAAGGGTGTAAAGATCTTATTATGTTGATACACATGAAAAAATACTGTGTACTGGTACAAAAAAATACATCAGGTCTACTGTGGGACAAGATAAAAACACAAATGGACTGGGCCCAGCAAAACAGGAGACAATGGAGGGGGGCTTAAAGCATAGGGCAGCTTTCCTTCAGATCCACAGAAAAGCCTCATGTAAAATTGTTTATGCTAGCAGAGAGTGGAGAAGCAAGAGTATTTTTAATGAAAAACCACTGTGAGGCCTCTGACAGGAGACTTGTGCAACACTAATCTGTCCAGAGGTTTGGTCTCAACAAATGCCCGTTTCAGAGGGTGCAGACGGCCCGGTGAGCTGGGGACAGCCCCGCAGCACGGTGCGCTGGGAGCAGGGAGCACCCCGAGCACACAGGGCAGAGCTGTTGGGAACTGCCCCGCAGCAGAGCCGCTCCTTGTCAGCCTGGCTCAGCTCTGCTGGCACACTTCAGAGCGCAACTTCACCTCGCAAGCACAAGGATGCTGTGTGTTCTCCTGGAGGTGTGAGATCCTTTCCCACCTCTCAGTCTTTTGCAAGAAGCTAATCCACCCCCTCAGTCACAAAGCCCATCTGCCTGCCAAGATCCGCACACGGGGACCTCCAGATGACATCAGGACACGCGGCAACAGGCCGGGAGCAGCACCACCACCACCACGCTGCACAGAAGGTTCAGAACTTCGCCACAGCCCAGCTGGCTGCGGAGCCTCAGCGCCGAGCTGCACCAGCGCAGGCTCCCGCTTGCTCCCAGCTCCCCGCCACCCCCGTGCACCCCGCGGGCAGCGACGCACTCGATGGGGAACCAGTCACCGCAGAGCTGCTTCACCGCGTCTATGTCATCGTGGCAGAGCAGACGCAGGTTTACGTCCCCGAGTGCAGTCGGAGGCACCTCCTCTGTCATTCACGCCTGCAAGAGAAGAAGGCGTGTTAGGAGAGGTGGGACGCAGCTTCAGACGGGCACGATGCCGGCTGTGAAGGGGGTGAGCTCCGAGGGAGCCGCACAAGGCACGGAGCCCTTTGCGTCTCTGGCAGGACCAACGTTTAGTTGGAAGAAAATAAAACAAACAGCTTAAAAAGGAAGCACTGCTAGAAGGGCATCTGCAAAGCCCGCTTATCCAGCACTGCGACTGCCAGTGGAGAAACTACAGGAGTTACAAACTACAGGAGCTTCAGATTTTTTTTAAATGCTTTTTTTTTTTTTTTTTTAAATCAAAAAAACAAACAAACAACCTTATGCTGGTGAAACAAGATGTAGTTTCATTTTCCCTTGCATCCCTCCTAGTCCCAGGACAAAGATCCAGACCAGGATGCAAACAAAAATATACCCTTGATGTGATATATACATTTTTTTAAG
The DNA here is from genome assembly GCA_013399715.1 of Alectura lathami. Lineage (NCBI taxonomy): Eukaryota > Metazoa > Chordata > Aves > Galliformes > Megapodiidae > Alectura > Alectura lathami. The sequence goes on from VXAV01012063.1 coordinate 73,203, forward strand.
TTATTATTTCTACTATGTATTTTAAAAAGGTCCAAATCTTGGTTTTGTTGTAAGGAAAAAGCTGCGAACAGCAGCCCGAGCGTACTCCCTGCTGTTGAAAGGGATGCCCAGCTTGCCCAGCTCTCTTGCTTTGAGGTTCAGGGACTTGAGTCGAGCAGATTTTAGCACGCTGGGCTGGCCACACCTCTTGAGCAGCTTCAGCATAAAAATCCCACCCTAACACACTCGGTTACCGGCAAAGACGCGCCGAAGGCACGCACAGCGCTGACCCGAGCCTGTCCTGGTTTGACAGTGCGCAGAGCCACGTGCCAGCTGCTCTCCTGGAAGCACCTCTCTCGGCTCTCCCCCAGATAAAGCAGGTCCAGCCCTGAACTCCCCCCTCCCTTCCCCCGGGGAAGATAACCAAGGGGGGGGTTTCCTTCTAGCAAGAGGTCCTTCCCCAGCATGGCTCTCCTGCCAGGGGCTGGTCCTTGCACCCTGCAAGGATCACCTGCTCTTCTCTGAGTACCAAAGAAGAATCGCGGCCGTCTCACAGCCTGCGCTAGGGCTGTGGCTGCACACGTACCGAGCAACCTGCAGCTTTCACAACCAGTCCAAATGTTAGTTTCAAAGCAATAAGCACCTAAAAAAAAAAAAAACCAAAAAAAAAAAAAAAAAAAAAAAAAAAAATCTGTAGCCTCAGTGCTTTCAGAACTAATTTTACACTGCAAGGACTGGCTGGAGGCGGAACCTGTACCCTGCAGCAGCAGGCTCTGCACCGCTCTGGTGACGCTAACCTGCCTTAGATTCACCCTGAAGCTTGGGTCTGCAACAGCAGTGCTCTTCTTACTCAAAGATGTTCTCATTCCTGAGGAGTTTCGATGCTCCTGGAAGTCGCACCTTTTCTCAGCCCACCCTTTCAAGCCCCTTCAGCATTAACAGACCAGAGAGAAACGCCACAAGCGGGCCAGGGCCACGCTTGGGTGCTGTGGAGAAGGCAGGCGCCTGGGATTAGCTCATGTCTCTCTAACACTACATTTTCAAAGAGCTAGGCAAGCATTATGCATTATCCTGTAGCTGAAGCCAGCCTTTTTAAAGCCACACAAATCCACGAGCGTTCTGTTGAACGGCATGGCCCCCTCCCCGCAGACGCGCTGCCCAGCGCCAGCAGGCTCACCCCACCCACACTCACACCAACACCACTGCGCCAAGTCTGCGTCCCACGGGGGACGAGGAGCACCCTCAGGGGCAGGAACGCTGCAGAAGGGGAATCCAAACACAACACGCAGCACAGGAGGAGCGGTGCCCTCTGGATGAGCGCGGTGGAAAAGGCTTTGTGAGAGCTCAGGGAGCTGCTGCCGATGGGTGAGGCAGAAGGGAGGGCAACTGCAGTTCGACACCGCGCCGTCAGAAACGCTCCTGCGCTCCCCAGGTGTGCAGCAAGCTGGGGGAGGAAACGAAGGGAAAGTTGCAAGATTAACCACCACGCACAAGTGGCAGTGACATGGGAGTGACACCACTGAGGCTAGTGGCAGAGGAACTTCAAATCCTCGTGCGAAAGCTGACTGTCAGCTGTGACAGTGTTTCATAACCTTTTTCTGCCTCCCCTGAAGCACCAGCTGGCTGTGATCATAGGCAAGCGGCCACTGCTGCTCCCTCCTCGCCCCGCAGCCTCCACGCACTGTGGGCAGGGTGCGAGCTGGGTGCCTTTGCCTTGTGGGACCACCCGAAGCCAGGTTTGGCTTGTGGTTTCTGAGGGAGTAACAACCGGTGCCAGAACCCACATCCTGCCGCCGCCGGACACGGGAGCACCCCTGCCCACGCAGGATGGGACCAGCCAGCAGCACAGGGCGGTAACACTGTGCAGAATCCACCGGGCACCGAGGCAACGGCAGGGGCTGTACCTAGCTGACTGCCTGCTGTCAGCCAGTGGAGAATGCCCAGGGTCTGGGCACGGTTTTCTGCCCTCACAGATGTGAGGCTGGGGCTGTTGGAAAGAGGACAACAGCTGAACATGGACCAGATGAGATGGAAACATCGGAGCGACTTGCCAGCACATACAAAGCCCACAGAGGTCTCAGGCTTTCCTGACACCCAGGAGTGAGGTTAGAATCAAGCACCTGACACTGGGATAAGGCAGAGATCAGTCACAGCAGTACAGCCATCTATAGCTGCTACCAGAATCGAGTTCTAAACCTTTCCTTTCTCCCACTGGGGAGAACATGAGATCACAGCAGCACGATTAGAGCAGCAAAACACTTCAGTGAAAACGGAATCTCATCTGCATTTGCTGGCCACGTTCTGACCTGAGAGTTGACAGGATACGACTGTCCCAAGAGAAGCTCCGTTTTTAAATACTCCTTCTAGGGACAGCTTGGTTTTGGTTTTCAGGACAAAATATATGATTGGAAGTATAAATAAAAAAAGCCAGTTTCAATTCCCTGTTCTACCCAACAAATGCAGATCTTTACATACAAATGAATTTCAAGGAACCTACAGGAAAATACAAAGGTTCTGAGCATCTACGGCAGTCTTCTGCCCTACTTCATCGAAATAAACTTAGCAAGAGGTGACAGCTAACACCCAGATCTAAGAAAGCAGTTTTGGCCTTACGCGTACTGCGTGGCTGCAGAGGAACCTGCCACCAGCCCTTGGCAGGAGCGGGAGCTGGACGAACAGGAACAGCGAGGACATCAAGTCAAAAAGCATGGTGCAAGACCTAAACTCGCTATTTAAAAACAGCCTCCAATATTTGCCATCAATAAGCCCTAGCTTCAATGAACTGCAGAACAGCGACTCACAACTCCGTCCAAAAAGCAGAGGAGCCTTCAGCCTCAGCAGCAGCGCACGCGAGGACGGGGACTCCGCAAGCTCCTGTGCTCGCTCGGGGCACACCGATGCTCTTCTCCCAGCTGCTCTTCCAGTTCCTGCTGCGCAGGAGCGGGTCTCACTTTGAGTTTAGGTGAGGCAGCAGGTGAAGGGACAGATTCTTTCCTCGAATGAGACAGTTCACAGCAAAGAAACCTCAGCTTGGGCTTTTCTCACGAGCGGGACATTCTCCTTCCTTCTCAGAGCCCTCGCAAAGAAAAATAAGGTGAGACAATCTACATAACATTCTATTTCTAGAGAAATTGAGTTAGCCACACGGAATCAGCACCCTAAATCCAAGAGGGCATTCAAATGCAAGACAAAGCTTGACACGCACTAGAATTTGGCAAGAAGCTGCTTAAGTGCTTTTGAAAATCCCTCCAGCAATTCCATGCCTTCAAAAGCCTGGCCAAGCGATTTCCCCTTGTAGCACTACCAGACACGTTTCTGCCTTGTGCACCCTGCAAACATCGGCTGGATTTGAGCCATGAACAGCCTTAAGATGCCGTTTTCATGAATTTTTATTTGGATTTCCATCCAGATAAGCTCATGAAAATTCCAAATAAAAGAATGCATCAGCTAGCAACAAAATCACTGCGTTTCCTGGCAGAACAAAACCAAGGTAACCTAAGGCTAAAGGCAAGCAATTACTAACTAGAACCACACATATATATATCCCAGTAAGCCAACTGGCTTCAGATTAACTTCACACAAAACCCAACGTGAAGGGACCTTCCTCACTTGCAGAAACAAGGCCGGACTGAAGGCCATCAGCGTATCGTCCTTTCCAATCTAAATGCTAAATGAAATCAATTCACCCTGAAATGCAGCAGCAAACCTACAGGCAAGGACAGGAAAGCGGCAGAGCAGCAGGGAGTGATGCCCCGGCTCAGGGCACTGCCCTGACGCGCGCAGAACCCAGCACCCCGCGCTTACAGCCGCAGCCAGCGGTGCAGACCTCACTTCTTTGGGCCAGAGACTTTCACCTGCTGGAATCTGAGGCATTTCCCTCAAGCTCTGGGCTGCGCCCTGCCAGGCCACGGCCCCCCCTCATTTGGCTGCAGTCCCCACAAGACAAGATTTCCTGGGGGAAAAAAAAAAAAGAAGAGTTTTCAACGGCATCTGGCATCCTGATGGGACAAAGCCTGGAAGGAATTCACAAGCTACTCCAGAGGCAGGATGGGAGCAGGGCCCGAGCGCTGCAGCTCCGACCCAGCCCCGGGCTGTGCTGCTGGCAGGGGAGCCGGGGCTGTGCGCAGCCCCCTCCCTCCACCTCGCACCATCTGGCGCTGGGGATTTGATTTACATTAAACCACTCCACGTGAGCCAGCCAAAGGTCTAATTCCAACCAAGCGGTAACGGTTTCCCTTCTCATTTCATTTTAAGCATTTGTTTTAACCTAATTTTTAGGTGGCTGGTCTCACAGGGAACATTGCACAAGGATACCGATGTCACTGCGCTTCGCTCGCTGCTGGGCCTGGAAGCTGTTTTGCCGTTAGATCTTGTGAAGGCGTGGAAGAGAAAATCTGCTCTGTGACGGCAGCGCTGCAGGGAGTTAGAAGCCAAGGGGCACAACCGAGGCACGTCTCCGGGCGAGAGGAGGCCCGGCGGGTTTCCAGCGGGAGCAGCGGTTCCTCCTGAGAACGAGGAGCCCCAGGGAGCTCATCTGCATGCAGGCCCAGTGCCGCTCCAGAATTAGAACAAGCAGCAATACCCAAAGGGAATTCAGAGACTCAGAAAGCACGGAACTGAGCCCAGCGTAGCGCAAGCACTGGGAGAGGGAACCTCAAGCCCGCCCCCATTTCCCAGCCGCCGTCCTCGTTCCTGAGCTGTCGCTAAACCCCAGGCACTGCGCCGGCACCATTGCAGGAGGCACCAGCAAGGAACTTTTTAGAGGCTACTGAAAATAATTTACAAGATGTCCCCCCAGCTGGCAGACAAGCTCCCCACACTCGCTCTTCTGCGGGATCCCATGCTTACAACCCGCGCCAACGCGGCTGCTTTCCTTTCCCTCCTCCGTGGTGTTTTCCAGTGTGGGATGCCCACGCTCGGCCCAAAGCACCACCATCTCTGCTGTAAGCTGGCAGCATTTAAAATAGATTCTGGCATCTGCAGCAAGAAGTTTAAAACAAGAAATCCAGAACTGAATTACAAGCTAACGCTGGAAAATGGGCCAGCTGCAGCTCCTACCTTTCTGCTAGGAGCAAAGCGTGGGCGCGGGGAGCGGCGCAAGACGTAAAGCTCCAAGGCTTTGTGCAACACCCCAGCTGCAGACAGGGGTGTCTAGCTTTAAAGTCTGTACATGAGCGCCCAGAGAAGGTGGAGCTTTCTCTGCCCTCCCAGACTCGTTTGTCCTCTAACACCAGGGGAGGAGCAGGAGCAGCGGCCGGGAGCACCGACCGACCGCAGGAATTCGTGCCAGCGCCACCTCCCACGACAGCTCAGCTTCGGAGTCAGCTCCGCGCACTGTGTACCTGTCAGCCCTCAGGTATTTACACCACTGTCATCACCACACCTCAGCAACCACCTGGAGCTGTTTCACCTCCTCCTGCCCACCCCATAAATCGGGGCGGGCAGGGCCAGCGGCAGCAAATAGGACGCGAAGGCTTCCTGGCTGCCCTGCCAGCCTCAGCCCACTCAACCCTTGGCGAGGTGTGCGCTGCCTTGCTGAGTGTGTCCCGCTACGCCAGCGCAACACCTGCAGAAATCTCCCAAAGAAAAAAGCCACCCAAAGGGAAAAAAAGATCTTCCTTCCTGGGGAAAGAATTACAGACATGGAGAAGCAGTAGGCTTCATTAACAGAAATAAATATGCCTGGTGAGATTAAGGCTCTGAGCTCCCCACATCCTGACTTCCACTGGCAGTTCCCAAATTGTCTGAGGACACCTGAGGCCAGCCCAAATACCAAGAGACAAGATGATGCCACTCTGAGGAGGAAAGGAAGAGAGCACCAGGAATGCCACGTGTTTCACGAGGGCATTCACCAAGCTGCAGCTTACCCTCACCCAGCCGCGTTAAGGCACCTGGCTTCAAACACATCAAGCAACCAGCTGGGAGAGAGACAGAAGCAGCTGCCCCAAAGAGCAGAACAATGACTGGGACAATGCACTACTGCACATCTACTTGCTACCAAGCATCCCAAGACTCGTTAAAGCACCAGTCTGCAAGCACCAGCAGAACTGCTTCCCTAACCTACCGGCACCAGGCACCACCCAGCATTAGTGCTGCTGGTGGGAACGAGGCACTGCCAATGGCGGCTTGTAGACAGAGATATTTCACACTCCAGTTACAGCATGCTGGGAGAGAAACACGTGCTGGCACTCCCAAAATACTGCCAGAAAGGAGAAAAAGTCACGGGGGTGAAAGGGAGGCAGATTAAAAAGAGGGAAATAAATCCAGCAGGAGTTCCTAATGAAGAGACACTCCCAGCTGTAATCTGTTCGGCAGGAACATAAAAATTAGACGAGGAACAGATGAATAGATATGCTCCAAAGATTGCTCATAGTACTTTGGGACAGGGCACAGATGATTTTCAGGACAATAAAATCTAAAGCTGTTCATTGTGGTATACTATGTTTATCGCCAAAAGACTAATACATTGGCAGACAAAGTCCGTATGTTGGTAGATAAAACAGAGGAAAGCTAGCTAGAAAAAGGCAAACACATCCAATTTGTACCCAGCCACTGTGAGGGAAAAGCCAGACTTGCACAGAGATCCTCAAGAACATGAGCTTGTGGCTCAGCAGCAGACAGGATTCTGGCGGTTATCGGGACAAGCAGCACCGAGCAGGATGAGCACAGCATGCATCTCACCTGAGTCAGCGAGCCCCTCGGTATGTTACAAACTTCTGATGCATCTCTCAGTAAGGATCAGACGCTGCAGCACATTCCTCCAGCTCCCAGGAGCTCGGTGAGGCATCTGCACGCGCCGCCCAGTCCGCAAGCAGCTACCTGCCTCCGTGACGGGAGGAAAGCACCTGGCTTCGGCAACACCTGGGTGCCGCTGTGCAGAGCGCACACCAAATAACTTCATCCACACTGCTCGGGGACACCTTATCATCAGAGGGCTCGGGGCACCTCTGCAGCAGGGAGAGGAGCAGCCGTTCCGTGCCCTAACGGGACCGCTCACAGCGGCCTGACGGCGCACAGAGCGATGCAGCACCTCAGGCACTTGGAAATGGAGAAGGTACTTTAGCCACGAGAACAGCACACGTACAGAGCCCCGCTGCGCAGCGCGCTGACGGAACCCCAGGGACGCACCTCCCAACGCCAGCCGTGCCTGCTGTGGCAGGAAGCGCTGCCGACGGCTTGGGGACAACGCTTAAAGCCCAGCTTCATCAGCTGCAATTAAAAACCACACGCTGTGTCCTGCAAAACCACGCAGATGCCACCCTGCTTAGACAGTAAGTCAGGCCACTGCTTTCTCCGTGCTGAAGGCACAGGTGGATTCAAACAGACAGAACGCCTGCACAGGGCAAAGCGCAGAGAAGGCGAGGCATCTCAGTGTGCCTGGTTAAATCGCCCTGAGGCGGAGTCTGGGAGCAACAAGCAGCTCCAGAGCAAGGGAGGGAGTGGGACCCAGCGCTGCTGGGACGTCCGGCTGTGGAGGAGGGAGCTGCGGGGCACTGGCTGTGCCGCAGAGCCGCCGTGCTGCTGGCTGAGCCCCCTGCAGCAGGCCCAGGGCAGACCCAGCGATGGGGCAGGTCGTAAGCACGGCCGCAGCGCCGCCAGCCTCTGGGAAATGCCCTTCCGCAGCGGCACTGCCATGCCCAGCCCCAGGGCAGAGACAGCAGGAGTTTGCTCCTTTCCTGTTGAAAAGCCCAAGGGACACGGCCTCACTGGCCTAACTGCAGCGCGGTACAGAAGGGCTGGGGGGATGGAAGGGTCCTCACAGCCCCCCCCAGCCCCAACCCCTGCCACCCCCAGCTCAGGCTGCCCAGGGCCCACCCAGCCTGGCCTGGAGCACCCCCAGGGATGGGGCACCCACCGCTGCTCTGGGCAGCCTGGGCCAGGGCCTCACCGCCCTCTGGGTGAAGAGTTTCCTCCCAACACCTGACCCCAGCCTCCCCTCTTCCACCTTAAACCATCCCCCCTTGTCCCGTCGCTGCCCGCCCGTGCACAAAGCCGCTCTCCCCCTGTTCACCAGCTCCCTCCAAGCCCTGGAAGGCCGCAGCGAGCCCTCCCCAGAGCCCCCTCCTCCTCCTCCT
>VXAV01012063.1:89445-107215 GCA_013399715.1 Alectura lathami
CAGCATCACCCCCAGGGCAGTGTCACCCCCAGGGCAGCGTCACCCCCAGGGCAGTGTCACCCCCAGAGCAGCATCACCCCCAGGGCAGTGTCACCCCCAGGGCAGCGTCACCCCCAGGGCAGTGTCACCCCCAGAGCAGCATCACCCCCAGGGCAGTGTCACCCCCAGGGCAGCGTCACCCCAGCGCCGTGCAGGTTGGGGGGTGGGATGGCGGCTGGCCGCAGGGGTCCGTCCGTCTGCCCCGTCCCGCGGTCACGCCGGTGCCTGGCCTGCCTCTGTGGGCTCCCCGTGACGCTGGTGGCAGACGGCGGGCGCCGGGCGGCTGTCAGCCCAATAAATGGTGTTTAGGACAAACGGCAGCAGGCTGTGGCTGGTGATTCCCGCTGCGGTGGTGGTGTCCGTGCGGGGTTCGTTTTCGCCTTGGAGATCCTTGTCAGCGTTTTACTGGCTCAGGTCTGTTCTTGGCCTTTCACCGGACCCACGGCTGGAGGTATTGCTGTTGGCGCTGTTTGAAAGAGCTATTTTGTTTTTTTTTTCACTGAACAGACCTTTGTGTCCATGAAAAAATGCCATATGGAGCCCGAGGCCTTGCATACTTGTTGGCTGGGCGGCTGTTTGGCAAAGCAGCACGTCCCTCCCCATAAATGCAGGTGCAGCTCCTCCTTCCCCTGCCAGAGACCAAGGACGACAGCACAGGTACGTTGTGCTCCCCTTCCTCCTCAGCCCAAAGGTCTCCTCTCTGCAAAGCCGCTTCCTGCAGCTCTAGTTATTTTTGCTGAGATGCCATGCCGGGGCTGGTCCGTGATGCAGTTCATGAGCATCACTGGAGTGTGTGCCTGCACGCGCACACCCATAGGTGCCTCTAGGACCAGGTCCCCTGGGAGCAGGGAGCACTGGCAGCAGTTTGTCCCATTTGTGGCATTTCCTTATTGTAGCATTAGCAGGAATTGCAAATTTTAGGATTTGCCATTGTAGCAAGGAGGGAAGTGGGGAAAGGTGAGCACTTTTACGAGACCAGCTGCCCCCGCCACGAAAACAAGCCTGGGGTCCCTGAAGCTGGGTTTATTTCACAGTCCTGCTGTCAAATCCCATATGGACACCAAGGGGAACAGCACTCCCAGCAGTGCTGGGTGCTCGGGGCACGCAGGCTTGGCCAGGGTTCAGATCTGATCGTCTGGGAAGGACGTGGTGAAACATTACCCTGGGAAGCCAGTGCCATGGGAAATGCTCCCCACGCACTGTACCCATGGGTGGGAGCCACTACGTGTCCTCGGAGTGGAGTCCCAGAGGGCTCCAGCCTGGGTGGCTATGGGGCAAGGGCAGTGGAGGTGGTGCAGCAGCCCTGGTTGCTCACTCCATGGAGGTACAGCTGGCAGAGTGGTGGTGTCAGGGTGCACAGGGACCTTTGCCCACCCCAAGGAAGGGTGCTGCAGGTGTGGGGGGACATGTGCGGGGCTGCTGGGGCTGTGCATGCCTTGCTGTGCCCCAGCACAGCTGCTGTAGGGTCTTTTGGGTGGCTGGCACAGACCTGGAGAGGGATGGGAGAAGCACAAGACAAGGTGTCCCCTCCCAGGGGGTGTCACAGGGAACAGGAGAAGCCCATGAGCACCTGCGTGATGGTGGCGATGACCGTACACACCTCAGTGACCCAAAGACCTGTGGCACAGCGGGGAGGAAGCAGCTGCCACAGGAGAGCCCTCCAGCACAGAAAATGCCCAGCAAAAGCCTTGCTCAGCATATAGGTCCCTGGGCTCGGGTCTGGGGGGTGCCGCAGCAAGGCCAGCAGCTCCTGCTCCCTCCAATGCTTGTCCCCAGCCGCTGCCACCTGCCTGTTGTCAGGGCTGGGCATTGTGAATGAGGAAGCAGCTACTCTGAGTCACCTGGAATGGCATTTGCTCCTGTGCCAGGGTTATCTGCTTGGGCGCTGCAGGTGGTCTGGGCTGCCTGCAGGAGGCTGGGCAGCACTGGGACAGCAGGGTGAGGTCCCGTGTGAGGCAGGGACAAGGACTCAGCCCGGGGATGGAGCTGGAGGGTTGGAAAGGGTCCTGGTGGCTCGCTGGGAAATGAACACCTTGCAGTGAAACCAGCAGGGCCAGTGGAAATAACCCAGATCCATGTGCCAGATTCCCCCCCCCCAGCCAGTGAGGCTGAGCCTGTCCCTACCCTTCTGCGTGCAGGATGGCAGCCACGAAGCTGGTGCTGTCACTGCTGGCTGCGGCTCTGCTGCTGCACGTGGCCACCGCGCTGAGGGTCAGCGCCTTCAACATCAAGGCGTTTGGGGACAGCAAGATGGCCAACCAGACGATCGCAGATTTCATCGTCTCTGTGAGTGCTGGGGGGAGACCAGCAGCTCCGGCTGCACTCTGGGCCCTGGGATGCAGCTAGCTTGGGGCAGCCAGACACCGGCTTTTCGTAGATGGCTGTCTGTCCATGTGTCCACGTGTCCACACATTCCTGCATCCATCCATCCATCCATGCATTTTCCATGCCTCCACCCACCCACCCACTTGCTCTTCTCCCATCCCCATCTCCAGCCCGAGCTGTCTCTGTTCTCACTGGCCCCTGCCTGAGGACAGAAGACACTTGATGCCAACCAGACTCCTCAGAGCAGCTTATGCATGAGGTGCTGCTGGGATGATGGACGCTGGACAGATGGGTGTTGGAGGACCCTGGGTCACTGCATGGTCCCCCCACGCCAGAGGGCTCCCTCCCAGGGCTCTCTGTCCCCCGCTGCCTCCCTGCTGGTACTCCAGGAGCCACCAAAGCCCAGCCTAGGTACCATGGGTGACTCTGAGAGAGGCTCCCAGCCACAGGCAAGCAGTGCCCAGCTTGTCCCCACAGATCCTGATGGAGTACGACATCACCTTGGTGCAGGAGGTGCGGGATGCCGACCTGAGCGCGGTGGAGAAGCTGACGTCCCAGCTCAACAGGTGACCCTGGTGGCACCAGGTGCTGGGAACCAGCAAATGGGCGCTGGGGCAGAGCCTGGGCAACATCTCACCGGGCTGAGGCTCCTCCAACTTGGCCAGAGAGAGCCCTGTGGGTGCTGGGGGCACCGGGAGCCTCTCTCACCCTCTCCATGTCTTCCTCCCAGCGCATCACCGTACCCATACAGCTTTTTGAGCAGCAAGCCCCTGGGTCGGACCAGCTACAAGGAGCAATACGTCTTTATTTACAGGTAAGGACCAGCAGGAGGAGGAATGTCACCAGGGCATAGTGTCCCTCTGCCAGCTGATGTCCCCTCCAGGGGCTTCTGAAGGGAGGCGAGCACCTCTGGGTCCCTGCTGCTCTGCCCACTTTCCTCCCTCAGGTCGGACATCGTCTCCGTGCTGGAAAGCTACTACTACGATGACGGCTGCGAGTCCTGTGGGACTGACATCTTCAGCAGGGAGCCCTTCATTGTGAAGTTCTCCTCACCCACCACGCGTGAGCAGAGCCGCTGCACGGCAGCCCCAGCACCACTCCCCCCAGCACCGCTGCCCCCCAGCCCCATTAGCCCCGCTGCCGGCCTTTGGGGCTGCCCAGACCCAGCACGTGGGCTTTCCTGGGGTCATTCATTGCTGTGGGGCCTTCTCCTACCAGCAGGTGCCCGGGGGTCTCAGGCACCCACCCATCACGGCCAGGCACTGCGAGCTGTTTCCCACCATGTGCCATGTGCACCGTGTCCCATCTCCCATCACCTCCCGTTGGCTGCCAGTTCCCATCATGGACTGTCTGCCAGCTGCTGCCATCTCCCATCCCCTGCCACCACTTGCCATCTCCCACCACCTCTCATTTCCCACCGCCTGCCATCTCCTCCTCGTGCCTCCACCTCCCCTGCATCTTCCTGGTGCACACTTGCACACTCCCATCTCTCTTCCACTCTCTGCCTCCTTCCCGAGACCACAGGAGCTTGGGAAAAGGGACAGGGCCAAAGCCCTGGCCCTGGGGCTGGGGACTGATGGCTGTGTTCCTGGCAGAGGTGGAGGAGTTCGTCATCGTGCCCCTGCACGCAGAGCCTAGCAATGCGCCGGCTGAGATCGATGCACTCGCCGACGTCTACACGGATGTCATCAACAAGTGGGCGACCAACGTAAGTGACATGCGGGGGGGGGGCCAACTGTCACAGATGGGCCAAGACACAGCTCCAGGGCCATGGCACATCCCAGTGGCCATCCTCAGATGGATGTGTCCCCTGGCAGATGTCACGTGCCCATTGGAGCAGGTGCCACCCCGGCAGTGTGTGGGTATGGAAGTGGCACTGAGCTCCTGGGTGGCTCCAGTGCCCTTACAGGGGGCTTGGTCCCCTCTGCCGCAGAGAGCCGGGCAGGTCTTGCTGCCCTACGTGACTTTGGGGAGCCATTGCTGCCCCATAATGTCTGTCCCTCACCTGTGGGCATGGCTGCAAGGGTTTGGAGGGCTGGCCACTCTGGCTGCATGGCCGAGGGACCCCATGGACGTTTGGGGCAACACAGGGCAGTCAAGGCTCGTTCTCCCTCACCCATGGGCATGGGATCCATGTGCAGCCCTGCCATAGGCACTGGGGCCACGAGCCTGGTTGGCCTGGTGCAGACTCAGCGTGGCACTGTCCTGCAGAACGTCCTCTTCATGGGCGACTTCAACGCCGACTGCTCCTACGTGACGGCGGTGCAGTGGCCCACCATCCGCCTGCGCTCCGAGGGCTCCTGCGAGTGGCTCATCCCCGACAGCGCCGACACCACCGTCAGCAGCACCGACTGCACCTACGACCGGTGGGTGCCATGGCAGCAGGCGTGGGTGGGGGCTGCGGCTGCTGGGGGGACCAGCGGATGCTGACCCCCTGCCCCCTGTGCCCCGGCAGCATCGTGGCCTGCGGCTCAGCGCTGTGCCAAGCTGTTGAGTCTGCCACTGTCAACAACTTCCAGCAGACTTTCCATATCCAGGACAAGGATGTGAGTGAGGGGCTGGGGGCTGAGTGGTGGCAGGGTCTTGCTGTGGGGCTGGGGATTTTGCCTGGTGTCATGTTAATCCAACCCGCAAAGCCTCTGTGAGTGCATGTGGGCAGCCAAGGGTGGTCCTGCTGCACCCCCTTCACCACTGCAAAACAACAACATGAGCGTTTGGGATCTGGTCTGCACCTGGGAGCTGGAGTGGAACGTTTGCATCCCAGCTGGCCACAACAATGACACCAGCTCTGGACAAGCAAAGCCACCTTTCTGCTTTCCACTGCACTCAGGCTTTGGCCATCAGTGACCATTTCCCAGTGGAGGTGACGCTGAGAGCCCGCTGAGACCTGCGCCAACAGTCACCAGGTTCACCGGAGCTTCATAACTTCCGGATCTGCTGCGTGCTGTCTCTGCAAGGAGCCAGCCTTCTGGGGTCTTGTGGTCGTGGGTTGCTCTCAGCTTTCATTAAAATACCAGCTGTGTTCAGCCCTTGTGGCTCCAGAGGGGGGATCTGGGGTCGGTTGGCAGCTGGGTGCTGCTCCTGCACAAGTGCCATCAGTGAGCACAGGTCCCTGTGAGCACACACCCCATGCGCACCGTCCTGTGTGCATGCCACTGTGCACCTCCACATGCCCACTGCCTGATATTCACACTCATGTGCAAACCCTCTCATGCACACTCCTGCATGTGCACCCCATCCCATGTGCGCACAATCCTGTGCACCCCCAGTTCCCTACGTGCCATCCCATGTGTGCACACCTGCATACACACACCTGCGTGCCCCCAGGCTGGGTGCACTCATGCTCATGGCCCCGCAAGTACCTGTGCGCACAGTCACGTGCTCCCTCGCACGCATCCTGCCGTGCAAACCCCACTGTCCCCTGGGTGCCCTGGGGCCTCCCCACACACGTGCAGTCTCTCCCATCCCGTAGGACTCATTTCCATGTTTCCACACCACGTTTCGAGGGCACGCCACAGGACGTGAGGATGCTTGGCAAAGAAACCCCCCTGGAGCACGGCCATTCGGTCAGTGGGGTGCTTGTGGTGCTGAGCCATTCACCCCCATCCCACCCTGAGCTCCATGTCCCCCTTACCGTGAGGCAGACCCGGCACACAGCCAAGGCGCTGTTGGGGCCCTCAGGTCCCGCAGGGCAGAAGGAGCTGCTCTCATCTGAGCAAGTGAAAAAGCAGGATGCCGGGAAGGGCAGGAGAGGATCCAGGCAGGATCTGTCACCCTGGCTGAGCTGCAAGATGCCTGCAACTCTTTCTCCAGCTCATGGGGCCGCATCCTGCTGGAGCCCACCTGGCTGCGGGGCGTCTGACGGGTGCTGGCGATGACGGTGGTGGGCGGTGGAGGATGTGAGTCAGCTCCCGGTGCAGCAGTGCGGTGCCTTCTCAGGGGTTTCGGTACCTTCCCAGGGTTTCGGTGCTTTCCTGGGGGTTTGGTGCCTTCCTGGCACAGGGCTGCCTCATGGGGAGGCATGGATCCATGCTCCTGGCGGTGACAGGTGATCCGTGACGGAGCAATGAGCATCGAAATGGGCGCTGGAATGCTGCAACCCCTGGCCAGGTGGAGGCAGAGCAGTCCTGGGACCAGCGGGACACCCGACCGGTGTGGGACTGACCCAGCACCTGCAGGTCAACCTCCCCCCATCACGCAGGCGTGACTGCATGCGTGCTGCCAGCTGGGAGACTGGGTGCAGGAAGCCCTGGGCTGGGAGCAAGGACCATCCCTGAGTGGATGTAGGGGTCCTACCAGGGTGTTTTGCACCCCAAGGGACCCAGCGTGCCCCAGCAGCCCCACTGCAAGTGCAGGCAGTGCAATGGGGCACGAGTCTCAAAATGCTAGAGGAGAAAGAAGAAAGGCTTCTCCCAGAGGAAGTGGGCCGCGCCCTGCCCACAGGGATGGTGGCTAGCCTGAGTTTTGCAATCCCACAGGAATGCGTGGATGCATCTGAGGACACTGGACTCACCCCGTGACTGATGGCGAGGATGCTACACCAGTGGTGCCTGCAACAGCTCGACAAGCCCCGGCACAAGGAACTGTCACCTCCCCGCCCTCAGCTGCCAGCTCTCCCCCCTGCCCTGCCACCAGCACCCTGCAAAGCCCCCCTGGCACACAGCGTGTTGCACGGGGAGCACCAGTGCTTGGTCTCAGCCTTGTCAGAGGGATGGGGCCAGCACTGCGCCCTGGGCTCCATGGTGCTGGAGCTGCTTTGGGTCATGAGCAGGGCTGCTTTGTGTGACTGATGGGACTGTTCTGGCTGACACTGGGGCTGTTCAGGGTTTGACAGCTGACCCCTTGCACAGATGCTCACCATGCCAGCGAGGTCTCAACCGGCTTGACCCGAATGCCCCGCCGTTTCCTTCTGTCCCTTCTAATTACACGGCTGAATCACCCGCATTAAGGCCATCGCCCTCGGCCACCTGACCCACCGCTCAGCACCATGCTGGGCTGGGGGCACTGCGAGCTGCGCACCCCAGCCACGTGCCCTGAGCCCCTCGCACCCCAGCCCCACTGGGCTGCTCCACAGCAACCTCTCCTCCCCAGTCCCTTCGGGGTGCTGAGCACAGAGATGCTGACGCCGGCCCCACCCTGCCGCTGTGCAGGTTTTGGTTTCCCAATGTAGGAAAGAGCCCAAACCTGTGCCAAAACACCCACAGGGGTGTCCGACTCATCCTGCTTTTCCAGCGTCTCCGCTGGGAATAAAACAGCCCGCCTGCCACCGGCAGGGCAGAACTGCTGCGTGCTCGCACGGTAAGGATGGAGCCGGGGCTCGGTGCCTCTCGGGACTGCGGCGCGATGGGCTGGGATCTGGGGCAGCCCTATGGTGCAGGCAGTCACTCGTGGTTCAGCCACAGAACTGGAAGGGCTGGGATCTGCTGGGATTAGGACTCGGTTCTGTGCTTTCCAAGACTGCCAAGTGGTGCAATTCCAGCACAGAAAGCAACCAGCTTCGGGGAGCACCAGGGAAGAGAGGGTGAAGGGGGTCTGTGGCTACGTTTAAGGATGCAGAATGGCAGAGCAGGGTCAGGAGGGGACCTGAAGGATGTAAACTGGCCTGGGGTGCGGGCAGAGGGGGCTGGAGCTTGCAGTGGGACTGAGACAGCCCCATGGGGAGTGGAACTGGGAGATCCCAGGGCTCATGGACGATGGGCAGAGGTGCTCCCAGGCTGATTCATCATGGCAGGATGAGCATCATCTTCCTCCGAGACGGGTGACTGCTGGCTCGGTGCTCACAGGCGCACAGTGGGTAGGAAGGACCTAAGTGGATTTTTTCACTCTGTTCCCAAATATGAAGCCTACATCCAAGCCCAAAGAAAAGCCTAACTCCCATCACTGCATCCCTGTGGCTCAGCATCCCTGGCAGGATGGGGACTGTGGCACTGGCACTGTCCCTGCTGGCCACAGCTCTCATGTGTCCAGCAACCGCCACACTGCGCATCGGTGCCTTCAACATCCAGGCATTTGGGGACAGCAAGATGTCCGATGAGAGCGTGGCAGACGTCATCATCAACGTGAGTACAGCTGGTGCTGCGCAGAGCACCCAAAATACAGCCTCTGTGCTGGGGACAAGGGACGTGGCTGTGGCTGGGACATCTTCCCAGTGCCAGGGATGCTCTTGGCTTGGTGGGGTGGCCATGGGGTAAGCCTCTATGGAGACACCTGTCCTGGCATCAAGGGACATGTGGGTCACTGCGGGGTGGCCCATTGCTGCCTTGGGGTGCCCAGCTGGGACACACACGGGTGGCTCACCACCCCAGCACCGACCATGGCCCTTAGCCAGCACCAGGCTCTCTCCCACTAATGCCATCGCCCTCGTCTCCGCAGATCCTACGCCGCTACGACATTGTGCTGGTGCAGGAGGTGCGTGACTCCGACCTCAGCGCTGTCACTGAGCTCATGGAGCAGCTCAACAGGTACGAGCGGGCCTGGGGCTGAAACCAGATGGGGTTAAAATGCCAGCGTTAGGCAGGGAAAGAGAAGCTGCTTGAGCAATAAAAGGCAAACAAAACAAATCTCATTGGAAGAGAGTTTGTTTTCTGAAAGGGGAATAAGAGAAACGCGCTGCAGCTTTGTGGAAGGAAATGGGAAGGAGCAGCTGAGGCATCTGCGGGCGGCCTGGAGCTCACTGAGTGCTGTGCTGGAGCTTTGAGCAGCCACTGAAGAAGTCAGCATGAATAATCCTGAGGGAAAGAGGATGCATATGGGGCAAAATGCTAAAATGAACGCTAAAATCACGCCTGAACACAGAAGATTGGAAGGAAATAAAACTCTGTCATGTTGAATCCGTAAAATGCAACAGGAGAGGGAAAGCTGAAGCTGGGGACGAAGTACCATGGTGAAGGGCGTGCAGTGGGACAGGGAGCCTCGTGGCTGGGGCTCACGGGGTTCTCAGCCTGGCAGAACCTGACAAATCGGCCCCAAAACAGATGGGGGTGGTGGAGGTGGCTGTGCCCTGGGGTGCACAGCTCCAGACGGCCCAGGGCACCACAGGGGTGCGGGTCCTCTGTCAACAGCACCCAGTTCTGGGCGATGCTGGGGCCGGGGCAGGGGCTGACTCTGTCTTGTTGAAAGGCAACGAGTGCTCCCGAGCAGGTATGCTTGGCACGCATCCTCACCCCTTCAGTCACCCTCCAGCATCGCCACAAAGCAACCACGGCAGCGAGGGTGACGCCAGGCCCTGCAGGCTCCAGGCTGCCAATTAACCAAAATTAGCTTGGATGCAAACGAAGAAGGGAGCATCCCTGCAGAGAAATGGGTGGTAGGGACTGGCCCTGTGTCCTGCTGGTGTACGGGGAGGAAAGAGCCCGTGGCCAGCTAAGGCTAGTTTGCGGTGCCAGGGACAGCAGGTGGCTCAGAGTGTCACCCGCGGCCAGGCTGCAGGGCCCACGGGAGTGTCAGAGCCAGGGCTGCCCCAGGACTGTGCCAGCACCATGCCGGCACCGTGCCAGCTGTGTCACTGTAATGCATCCCTGCAGCGTGTCCTCATTCCCATACGACTATGAGATCAGCGAGCCCCTGGGACGGGACAACTACAAGGAGATGTACCTCTTCATCTACAGGTAACGGGGCTGGGCGTGCTGCTGTCCTGCCTTGGGGTGCCACGGAGGGGACAAAGGGGTGAGGATGGCCCCATGTCACTTGCTGGAGTTCAGAGCATTGAAACCACTGTGGCAGGGCTGAGCCCCACAGGGGCCGTGCTGGTGGGCCACGCTGAGCCCCAGGTCACTGTCCCCTTGGTCCTGCAGGACGGACGTAGTGTCGGTGGTGGACACCTACCAGTACGAGGACCCGCAGGATGTCTTCAGCCGCGAGCCGTTTGTCCTGAGGGTCTCAGCACCCCATACGAGTGAGCAGTGGGAGGCTGGGGACAGTCCCCAGATGCTCTCTTCATAGCTGGGGACAAGTGGCCCCAGATGATGGCACGGGGTGTCCGTGGGGCTGCGGCCATACAGGCTCACGTTCCTCTCCCCACAGAAGCAGAGGGGTTCGTGCTGGTGCCGCTGCACTCGGCCCCCCACGATGCCGTCGCTGAGATCGACGCGCTGTATGATGTCTACCTGGCTGTCGTCAGCAAGTGGGAGTCCGACGTGAGTGTCCCCGGCAGCACCAGGCCCTGGGCACAGTGCTGCCCCGCTGGGTCTACGGCCTGAGGCATGAGGGCGGTGGGGCTGGGGGCCCTGCTCCTGCCCTGTCCCCTCCCGAGGAGGGCAGGGACGGCCCTGGGGACCCATTCAGTGCTACAACAGGGCAGAGGCACCCTGCTGTCAGCCCCCCATCGTCCTCTCCACAGAACATTGTGTTCCTGGGTGACTTCAACGCCGACTGCGCCTACGTCAAGCCGAGCGACTGGTCCTCCATCCGCCTGCGCACCAGCGACGTCTTCAAGTGGCTGATCCCCGACAGCACCGACACCACGGTGGGGAAGTCGGACTGCGCCTACGACAGGTGACTGCCACCACGGTGGCATCGCGATCCCCGACACCTCAGGGCCCCGTCCCGCTCTGCCCATCCCACCCTGCCGGCAGGAGCTGAGCACGGAGGCGGGAGCAGCACCCACGGCACGTTGTTCCCTTGCAGGATCGTGGTGTGCGGAGCCAAGCTGAAGCGAAGCATCGTGCCAAACTCAGCTGCTGTGTACAATTTCCAGCGTGCTTTCCAGCTGGAGCAGGAAGAGGTGAGCAGGAATCACGAACTGGTGCTCAGGATTTCTTTGCTGCACCTGCTCAGAACAGTAAAGCTGAGCTGCCCCAGGCAGCTCCGCGTGCAGCAGACATCCTGGCACCACGGGGCTGCCAGCGTTTGTTGGGGATTAGGCAGCCTGGCCGCAGCCACATAGCTGCTGCACCTCGGTGTCAACTCAAGCGGTGAAGCAGCCTCAGCAGCAGCCCGAAGTGGCTCTGGCCACAGTGTGCATGCCCCTGCTGTGGGGTTCACCCAACTGTCGTGTTGCACATCGCCGCCTCTCGTCTTCCTGCAGGCCCTGGCAGTCAGCGACCATTACCCAGTTGAGGTGAAGCTCACGGCTTGAGCTCCTCCTGCAGCCGCAGACCTCGATCCAGCTCCAGCTCCCACGACCACCCCCCATGAAGCACGCCTCGCAGCCCTGTCCACAAGCCCTGCGCGTGGGCTGCTCCTGAGCGTGGTCTGGAGAAGAGCTGCAGACAGGCACTGTCCGTGCCCAGACACCCAGCCCCGCAGCTCACAGCAGAGCCCTCCCAGCCCGTGAGAAGCCATGAAGCAAGCGGTGACCGCAGACAGGCTGAGCAATGAAGCACTCATCTCCTACTCATCAAAGGCTTTATTGACAAATACCATTTTCACAATTAGGACAGGAGGGAGGATACCTAAGGAGCCATGGGCTCAGGCTGTAGTATCGTCAAGACTCCGTCTCTGTCTCTTCCTCGGGTGAGCTGGGCCAACAGCCCTCCCCCCTCCCAGGAAGGCAGCAGTGGTGTCAGGCACTCTATGGGAACTAACAGGAATAGGCGGTTGGGGCAGCCACAGGAGCAGGCAGGTGTCACCAGCAGCTTCACTGCAGAAGTCTACAGCTGCTGCGGTGCTTTGGTGCGTCACAAAGGCTCCTGGGACTGGGCCCTGGCCGGCTCCTCAGCTCTTCTTCTTCTTCAGCATCTCCATGTACATGCGAAGTGACTTCTGGATGGAATCTTTTGTGGTGAAGCTGATGAAGCGCTGAATGTCTTCCTCCCGGTGAGCTGCCAGGCGGTCCAGCACTGCCTTCCTCATCATGCTCTTGGTGAGCTGACGGGCATGGTCTGCGGAGAGGAGAGTGAGAATGGGGAGCGCGCATGGTCCCCACTGTTAGCAACCAGCTCTCGGCCGCTGTCACCACGTGCCAGTACCTCCAAAGAGGAGGCAGCACACACCGAAGGGCTCTTTAAACCAGCAGGGAAAGGTGTAAGAAAAATCCATCATCTGGAAGCTGAACTGGATAAATTCTCGTACAATAAATTGTGATCTCTATCCCTTAGTAGGGAAATGACTGACCTACCGGGACAATTTACAAAGGGCTGCGCACCTTCTTCCTCCTTGCGCCCTCTAGAGCCCAGCCCATACCCCAACATGCTTTACTGGGCTCAGGACAGCAGCAACCAAACAAAATTCTGTTATTTGAAACTGCTCTGGCTCTAAGCTCTCCCAACCCAGCCCTTTCAACCTCTGGCAAGACATTCTGTACATGCCAAACATGCCACACAAAAGCTAGCAGCATTGTCCCCACGAGTTCATCCCAGCTGCGGGCTCTGGACTGTGCCTATGATCCCAGCACCAGCCTGCATAATTCAGCACTGATATGGGGATGCTGCTGCAGCAGCGCTGGCTGCTGGAGCTGACTGGGGCCCCTGCCTCACACACACCATGAGCAAGAATGCACCTGCAAATCTGTTGCACTGATGTTGCATGCGTGCTGTCAGAATGCTGCAACAGTGACAGTAAAATGAGGGTGAAACCCCTCAAACTGCTTTAGCACCTGCATGCTATGGAAATCTGCATCTGGACAAACTCTTGCTGGTTCTGACTTAGGGCTCTGCAGAGGGATCTGCATGATGCCTCCTGGAAGCCAGGAGAGAGCACAACAGAGACATGATCACCAATCCCTGGGGCTGAGGACCAGCTGGACTCTAACACCAAGACAGCAGGGCCAGAGAGGTATTTATGGACTCTCTTCCAAAGCCAGGACACCAAGTGGCAGTCCTGGGACCTGTCCACTTCTGCCCAGTTTCATTCAGACTTTTGCAGAACAAACGGCCAAAGGGTGATATCCAGTTGCACATAACTGTAGGGCTTTGGAGGTGACATGGGATAACACAGATCGAGCTGTGGCCTGTGGAGATCCTAACGTCCCCACCTCCCTCTCAGCTAAGGGGAGTACTAACAGCTGATCCGCAGCACTCCTCTAACAGGCAGGCTGCCAGCCACCCACGCACACTCACCCAGCCTGTTCCCTCAGCACCGCAGCAGCTTTCCGCTCCTTCCAGTGGAGCAGGATTAGCTCATGCGCTGGGTAATGCCTCTGCTGGCAGACACAGAGATCCAGTTTGAATCTGGAGCTGGTGCACCTCTGGATCGACCCCACAGTGCTGGCAGAGTGAGCTGAGCAGGAGCCAAGCACCCTGCACACCCAGCAGACTGACCTGTGTGTGGAGGCATCGGCAACGCATCCAGAGATGTGCTATCCAGTGACAGCCCAGAGATGGCTCTGCTTTGCGGAGTTTTCCCACCTCCCCACCATTTACACCTTCAAACAGCTACATAGCCCCCAGGTACCAGCCTCAACACCTGTCTGTCCCACACAGACACACAGATCCCCGCTTCCGCAGCTGATCGCTGCCCAGGAGGCGGCAGCCGCCTGCAGGAGGTGCCTCCCTTACCAGGAAGGGCCAGCCACTGTGCCATGACAGCCGCAGCCCTGTCCAGCAGCTTCTCCTCCGGCACCAGCTCGTCCACAAGGCCAAGCTTGTGGGCCTCGGTCGCAGGGTGGAGCAAGCCCAGCTGGAGGGAGCGTTCAGCAATTCGGTGTCCCACCACGTTCACAAATGTGTCCTTAAACCTAGGAGAGATGGGAGGAAAGGCTTTTGCAGGTACACAGCCTGTACCCACAGAAGAACACACTCCCAGACTGAACCTGACCATGGGGATCTCCCAGCACTAGTTTCGGGACTGACTGCAGAGTCAAGTGACCAAAGGTCCTTGCAGGCAGAGGCTGCAGACGGGATGTCAGAACGTTCTGCAGCACGAAAACTTGGGATAGGACAGAGAAATGAGGCACTGTGCCCTGCAGCTGCAATTACCAAATGCTCTGTTGGGAAGCATGCAAAACTACATCTCAGTGGCCAGTTAGAGCTTATTAAAAACCTCTGTGAACTCTTCTTAGAGACCCGTCTATGATGGCAGAGGTGAAAGACACTGGCCTACCAGAAGGGAGCCACAATGCCCAGCTGGGCTTCGTTCAGGCCGATGCTGTATTTGGGGCTCTCTGCCATGATTCTGTAGTCACA
Organism: Alectura lathami; assembly: GCA_013399715.1. Taxonomy (NCBI): domain Eukaryota; kingdom Metazoa; phylum Chordata; class Aves; order Galliformes; family Megapodiidae; genus Alectura; species Alectura lathami. The sequence goes on from VXAV01012063.1 coordinate 103,872, forward strand.
CGACAAGGCAATGAGACATCCTCCGGCTGGGCTGGATCCCTGGCAAGGAGAAGGAAGCAGTGAGTCCAGGTCAGCCCTCATGCTCTAGCTACAAGCGCCTGTGCACCCCCAGCAGCCTTGCTGTTTTCTCCAGACCAGGGCAGACACACAGCGACAGCTGCCAAGGACAGTGCAGATGTCTCCCCACGACTCCAGTCACCTGATTCAAAACTGCTACTAAAGAAGATTTCTGATATGTTCATCAGAGTTTATCCTTTCATTTTTTAGTGCACTTGGTTGCCTACATTTCATGGCCTGGAAATGTAATTAACCGGTCGGTTCCCAGTGACTTTCACTCTTCAGTTCATAGATGCCTGCAGAGAAAGTGCTACTTGGGTTGCAAACCCTGCAGGGGAGATTTGTTACGGTATTTTGTTCTGAGATGGGAACCCTCAATTGCCATTTCAGCCACAACTAAGTCCTTGCTTTGCCCTGCACAGGATGCCTGCAGGAAGCTTGTCAGAGACTCTGCCACCTTCAAAGAAAGCCTACTGACAGACAGAAACACGAGCCACCAAAGCAGTACTGCCCTGAAAAATGAAAACAAGACACCGAGTGGGCAACACATCGACAGACCCTGCAATTCAAAGCGCACTTCCCTGCTGGCCCAGAGTTCCGGCTGCAGGAGCACAGGCCAATGAAAAAAGGACCAACAACACGCTCCACTGCTCGGGGTCCAAAGTACTGCTGCCCAACAGCCTGAGGATAATTATTTGCAGCGCTGCACAGCTCCCTTCCAGTCTGCTCCCCTCCAGCTATCAAAGCAGTGCAACAACCAAGAAAACAATCCCTGGGCAACGCCTACGAGCCTCATTTGTGATAAAGCATATGGTGCGCAGGTGACAGGTGTCCTTTTGGCTTCCAGGCGAGCTCCCGAGGCTGGGAATGGCTCTTGCTGCACAAAGCACTGCTGTGCCTAGGACATCAGGTCCGAGCCCCCATCAGCCAGAGACGAGTGCTGCGAGAGCTCTCCGACATCACCGAAGCACTGCTGCACCTGAGCAGTAAGCTCAGCTCACCTGGAGACTGTGACATCGCCCACACCCCGACGCACCAGACCTACAGGCACACACTTTGCCCAGACATCCCAACGCTGCATTTGCTTTAGTGCTGACAAGTCTGACTGTTGGGCTGTCCCTGCCCGCGCACTGACAACAAGACACAGCAAGCACCAGACCATGCAGGCTGGCTAGGAAGGCAGATCTAAAGGACTTGCATTGACTGCAGCAACTGTCACCATGCTGGAGCCGTACAGCCGGAGCCACATCTCCTGCACGGCTCTCCAGAACTCGGTGAGGTGCTCCGTGCTCTTCCCACACATCTCGGTGATGTCCAAGCCAGACGAGAAGACTTTGGGGAGAGCCTGGAACCAGGAAAATAGAAACATGACTGAGAGCCACTGCTCAGCCATGACCCTTTAACCCCCTAAAGCCTGGCAGCCTGCAGAAGGGGAAAGCTCTAATTAAACATAACAGGGTCTTGTGGGGTTCTGTAACAATCTCCCCAGTGCTTGCATGGCCTGGATCATTGCATCGCCGTGTCCTGCAGGGCTGGGACTCTTTGCTTTCAGTAAGGCTTTTCATCAGAGTCCCTGTGTGGGTACAGCAGCCATCCAGCACAAAACCTGTCTCATCCCATTCCCAGGCACCACCTCGTCCCCATACCATGTCTGAAAATAAATTCTGGCTTCCCCTAGCAGCTTCTGGTCAGTTCAAGAGATCTCAAAAGATCTGTTAGGTTTGCAAGCTTGATTCTAATGCCAAATGACAATACTACGTTGTTATTCTTGCAGTAGAAAGGCCACAGAAGAAAGAGCATGGTCCTTTCAAGCACCCTCTGTCCCTGCTTCCAGGGCCAATTCAAGCTGCTTCCTGGTCCTCATATGCCAATGACCTTGGGGCCACGAGACCAAAGAGCAGCAAGCAAGGGGTACCCGCAACTGCCAAATCACCCTGCAGCTCGTGCTGCAATCCCAGGGTACCACATACAGAGGTGAAGATCACACCCCGGCAGGCCCGGTCATTCTCCAGCTTCTCCAGGCTTATGCAAAACTCAGTGAGTAATTCCAGGCTGAGGCTGTTGACCGGAGGGCTCTTTAACTTCATCGTGGCTACACCTGAGCCATGGGAAATACAGAGGCATCAGAAACCCCTCGCCAGAGCGGCACGCACCACACCTACGCCTGTCGTGCCCAGGAGAATTTCATCTGCCTTTCTGTTTTGCCACTCTACCCTGATTGCATCTTTTCTCTCCTGGTTCTTCAGTAAGCCCCTGGCTTAGCTGAACAAGGCCGAGCCTCCAGCTTGTACCACAGCAAACAGCCGCGCCCAGGGGACAGCAGGCCACCCTGGCCACCAGCCCCTCGTCCCTCCCAGACGGCACGGCCCCACACCTGAAGGCCTCTGCGAGGCCCCGAGCTGAGTGCTTATTCTCGGTGCTGTGGCTGTGTGCAGGCCCAGGCCCAAAGGCAGGCCCTGGGAAACATCAAGGAGAGGCATGCTCCGTTCATGACGGCTATTCCTGGCAGCCAGGACACAGAAATCCCCAGCAGCTGCTCCCTGGGAGAGCACCTCCCACTCTGCTAGGCCCCCAAAGCAAGGGCCCACAGAGGGGACAACGCATGGGCATGGTCTGTGTGTACACAGCCATGCCAAGTGCCCACGACTGCCGAGATCCCTGTCCCCAAACTCTTCTCTCTGCAAGCTCCTAAGCGGCTGAAGGCGGGACACGCGGGGCTTTGGTGGCTTTCTACACCTAGGGCCACACGGCCTGCAGCGCCCCACGGGTTGAGGTGACGTTGCGAGGTGCCACCCGCCGTACCTGAGCTCTGGTCCAGCTCCACCAGGACCTTGTTGTTGCTGAAGGCGCGGCGCTGGGCGAGCAGGAGGCCCCGTGACCCGCTGCAAAGGGACAGCACGCCTGGGGGACAGAGGAAGATGAGGCCAGCGGGGTGCAGGGCTGCGCTCCCCAAAAGCACAGGGACGCCCCGACCCGCAGCGTGGGGATATGGGGACACCCTGACCCACGGCGCGGGGACGGAGGGACCCCGCGGTGCACAGAAGGGGACCGCAGGGGGTCAGGGTTGTCGCAGGGGAGGGTCCACGGGGCCTCCCCCACTCGCACCGCCGGCAGGGGACAGAGGGACAAGGGGACACGTGGGGACACACAAGCCGCGGGGGGAGGAGGGTTGGGGCGCACCTGACCGGGCGATCGAGCGGCCCAGAGCCTGCCACGCCGCCATCTTTTGCCGGAGGATCGAGAGCCGCGCCTCCCGCTCGGGAACGCCGCGGCCCCGCCCCTCCGGC
>VXAV01012063.1:110547-130607 GCA_013399715.1 Alectura lathami
CCCTCTGGGCTCCCCGTCACCCTGGCTGGAGCGGGAGGGGCGGGGGCCGGCGCCGGCGCTGGGCGGGGGGCTCCCGCCTGGGGACGAGGCAGGGGGTCCCGAGGTCAGGTCAGGCTTTGGGTAAAAGCAGTGCGGGCTCTGAGTCACCCGCTGGCTCCCGGTTCCAGTTTCCACCCGCAGCTCGTTCCCGTCACATGCAGCAGCGCGGGGACCTGGCGGCACCTCCGTGTCACCGCGGTGTGGCTGGGACGGTTCTGGTCGGCAGCACTGCGCGCTGAGCGCGGGCTTTGCCCTGGGCGAAGGGAGAGGGGCTGCCTGAAATTGGTGTGGGTGAATGTCCCGTGGAAAGCTTCCTGGGAGCCTTCAGTGTAGACAGGAAGCCAGACTTGGCAGCCGTTAGCGTGGATGTCTCGTCTAGCATGGCTCTGTGCAGCCCTGCTCCTGGGCAAGTCAGAACAGCAGACTAATTAGACTAATTAGAGGAAAATGCAGGGTTTGTTGGGCTGCAAGCTTCTAGAGTGGCTCTGCAAGATGGGGGCACGGCTGGCTGGCTGGAGCTGGCTGCGGTCTTGCAGCTGTCCTGAGCTGAAGGTGGAAATAAGGTCTGGACAGCAGGGCCGGGCGTATTTACGGCACATGCCGTCTTTGCAAATCACGTGGTGAAATTTGCAGGCCCAAAGTGTGTTGGAGTAAGGATTAACTGGGTCTCTTGGCTGTGGGGCGATGAGGAAGGAGATTTTGTGGGTGGCTCTGAAGAAACGCCTGAGCCCACGCACAGCAGGGACGGTCGGTGGGGTGAGACGTCTGGCCCTGCTGGTCTGTGATTACTGCCACGGTGTCCCTTTGTGGTCCAGCTGGTGACAGGGCGCTGTGTGGCGTTTCCCTTAGCAAAGCGTGAGATCAGTTGGTCTGCTGTAGCCCTGAGTGTGTGGTGGGGATGACGGACAGCAGGACAGACACTACGCTCTGGCAGCGGCAGGTGGGGCTGTCCCTGTGGCACCACAGCTGCCCTTCAGCGTGGCTGTGGCACGGCCACTTCTCTCCAAGCACGGTCTCCGCATGAGTGCCACGCAGCTCAGCGGAGCCCTTTGTGGCCCTGAACTGCTACAAGCACGGCGCACAGCCCTCTAGGGGGGAGAGGAGGGGAGAGGATGCTGGAGATGGCCACGGACAATGATGAGGACACAGGGACAACTCGCAGCATTAGGAATGCGGGTGGGTGTGGTAACACTGTGATATCAGGCTGGGAGGCAGAGAAGGGAAGGCAGGACGGATTTGGCAGAGAGTTGGGGCTGTTATTTCTCATGGGAGACTTAAACTGGGGTTGTGGTACTACAATAGAAACGGCACCAGTGGGGTTTCTTTCCCTTTGTCATGTGTTTGTTTAATGGAAATGAAAGTGATCTTTACGTGACAAAAGGAAACACGGTTTTGTAGCTCCCCAGCTAACTGCTGCAAGTGATTGAGATCGAGAGCTTGTGGTGGGAGGCTAGAGGGGGCTGCTTGGATGACAGTGCCTGTGGTTGCAGAGGGGGTGCTGTGGGGGTGTGGGTAGGCTCTCTGTGTTTTGGGGCTTGCTGGTTTAGGGGGGGAGCTGAGCTGGGGAAGCCTTCATCCGCCTGTCAGCTCTTCCTCGTGTCTTGGGTCTATCAAGGTGCAAGAGGTGTCCCTGGTGGTGTGCCTGAGCATCACGTGTGACTTGAGGTGTATGTGGTGTATTCATTCTCAAACTGAAAAGTGGCTGGGTGATTTTAGTAAGAGCAGCCAATTTCCATCATTAGCTTAAGGTATTTTTTGAAAAATAATCTTTTTTGCTACCCACTGAGGATGCATTCTGTGCGTGTGCTGCGGTGCCTTGGCTTTGAGACCTGTGCAATGCTCATGCTGCTGAAGGCGCCTGGGAAGGGGAGTGTGGGCAGGGGGTTATCAAGCTGTGGGCCTGCTCATCTTCCCCCGTACGTCGTCCTGGCCGCTGAGGGAGCTTTGCTGCCGGCACGCTGCCCGGTGGCATGGCCAGGCAGGCAGGAGCCATCCCTCCCCACCCTAGAGCCGGGGCCAGATGGGCCTTGGGGGCTGGGAGCCTTCTTCCTTCCTTCCTTCCTGCCGCCGCTTTTGCAGTACAGCGTCGTGTGGGCTCCCGGTGCGGTGCGCGCCCTGCGCTGTGCTTTATCTCGCTGATAACAGAGCCACGTGCGTCCAGAGCTCGTTAGCGAGGAGCAGGGCGGTGATAAGGAACCACGCGCAGGAGGATGCTGTGGCTTCAGGCAGCGGTCGTGGGGGGCGGCCTCACTTTGCTGCCTGTGGAAGTGGGCTGTGAGGCCGAGCCGAACGCTCCCTGTTTGTGGCTCTTCAGAGCGAAGTTTGTAAGGCACTGAAAGGCTGCTGTGTGCGCAGCCGGTGTTTGCTCTGCCTTGTTCAAAGTTGCTCCTCCATTCGCAAACCAGGATTGCGTTGTGACCCGTCTGCCCTGAGATGAACACCCTTGCGGTATCGCATAACAGCAGCGTGGCTTATCAGATCTGCGAGGCGCTGGCCCGTTTGCCTAACTGGGGTCCTTGTGGCTGGGGAGCAGGCAGGGCCAAGCCCCGTCGGTGCTTCGTGGGTCCAGCCCTGGGCTGGTGGGTCTCGATGCACCCCACCCTGGTGCTGGGGTTTGCATTGTACTGCGCTGCCTGGTGCCTGGGCTGAGTAGAATCTGGTGGCTGAGGCCTTTTGCCAAGTGTTTTTCTTCTTGTGATCGATCCTTAGTTTGTTCTTGCCCATCGCAGAGCAGTGCTGGTGTGTTCTCAGCCCACCGTAAGGGGAGGCCTCTGGGGGTTTCTAGCTCAGCCCTGCTAAGCGCAGATGCTCTGGCCCAGGTGGCTCAGCCCCACGACCATTGGGGTTTGGGTGTCTCCATGACAGAAATCCTGCGCCCCCTCTGGACCCAGTTTCAATGCATTGCCACTTCGAGGGTGAAGGCCTTCCCTAAGCAGACGTTCCCTTGCTGTAGCTTTGCTGCTCCTTGACCTGTGGATGCAAAACCTCAAGGAACACCTGGCTCCTCCTTCTCAGTAACCCCCATCAGGTCACTGCGGTCAGCACTGAGATCTCCCTGAGTAAACGGGGCAGGTGCCAAGGGCTGGGTGACATCAACCGTCCTCGGCTGGCAGAAGCTCCTCTTGCAGAAGTCCCGCGGGTGGGATGGGACAGGAGAGCTGTTGGTCCGCCTGCATCCTCTGGGTTTGATGACGGTGCATGCTGTTGGACAGAGATAACTGCACCGCAGTCACACCGACGTCACGTGTGCCAGGGACAGTAGCTGTGTTTGAGCAGCACCCAGAGTAGGGTCGTGTTGTCCATGTGCTGAGTGAATCTCTGAACCACACACAATAACCTGCTGTCTGCACCCCTGGTTGCCTGGATCCACCCCCCGTCCCTCCTGCGAGAGATGGGTGCCGTTGGAAGTGGCCTTTTCCTGCTCTCCCAGCATGTGATCCCTGTGCTGATCAGCTCTGAGTGCAGCTCAGCCCTCTGAATGCCGGCCTGCTGCCAGGGCTTGGGGGAAGCAGGGCAGGGGTTCTTTGTGTTCCATCTGAGAACATCTAGCTTGTGTAACAAAGTTCAGCTTCAGGTCTGGCTGCAGTTCCTGAAGCTCCTGTCTTGGGAAGGGATGGCAGTCACTGCTGGAGACCCAGCCCCAGCTCAGGGCCCTGATCTCACCTTGGACACCTGGCATCTAACAGGAGCCCTAGGCCTGCCTGCTTCCTGAAGCCGGGTGGGGAGAGGCTCCCTGAGATGCCTCTGCTTTGTCCCTGCAGAGTGCCAGGGTGAGGACCCTGTCCTTTCCCCACCCCTAGGATGGTAGGAGCCTGGCTGGGACCTCTGTGTGCCACTGCAGCGGCTGGGTACTAAGAGGCACTGACGTGGGTGGTTTGTGCTGCTGGCTCATGCCCGTGTAAGCTCCCACCTGCTCCTGTGTGACCCCTGTGAGGTGACAGCTTTGGGTGTGCCTGGCCCACAGGAGCCCACATTGGTGCTACGTGGTCACGCCATGGGGGGAAGGGGCCGACCTGGCTCCTCATGGGGGGTGTTACAGAGCCATCCTGGTGGGTTGGGGAAGTGGGTACAAAACCCACCTGCAGGTCAGGGAGTAAAGAAGAGTGTGGAACAGATGGGGAAATGGGAAAAATAGGTCAGGCTGCAAACACAAAGGGGTATTCTTCATCGGCAGTGACGTGCGCGGCTCCCGGCCGCTCTGGCCTGCGCGTTGCAGGCGGGATCAGTGGGGATTAAAGCAGGAGGGGCTCAGTCTGGGATCTGCTGCCTCCCTGGCCCTGGCAGAGAGAGGCTGGGACCCTGCTGTCGCTCGCCATTGCTCCTTTGTTCTCCGGTCTTTCAGCAAGGCTGCATGGGAATGGGGCTGGTGGAGGGGCGAGGCTGCGGAGGGGAAGATCTCGATGTCGAGAAGTGGAGGTTGGGCCGTTCTTAGCGGCAGCGCTGCTCATGCCCTCGTGTGTCCCTGCGTTGCACAACAGGGTGGGTGACAGCAGCCTGCTCGCTTCTGCTGCGGCTCCTCGTGCGCTGCCCAGCTGGCGGCTGGCTCAGCCACAGCCCGAGCGCTCGCCTGCCTTGGCCCCGAATTGTCCCCAGACTCCTGCGTTGTGCAATGGTGCTGCTAGGAACAAGCCTGAGGGCTCACCAGAGAAAGGAGAACCTGCCCTCCTGTGGGCACTCGCTCTCAGTGTCGTCCTGGGTCCCACTGAGAAGTGCTGGTGTGGCCATGCTGCGGCCGCCGCTGCTTCCTTCGATGTATTGAAGATTTTGAGGGAAATGAATGTGCTGATGTGCACGTGTGCCTGGCTGGGAACCCTCTGCGTAGCAGTTGGCACAGCAAAAAGTGCTGTCAGCTGTCCCTTACTGCTGGCCTGGCTGGCTCTGTGTTTGTGGCCACAGAGATGGCTCTGTCTGTTGCGGGTGTCTGTCTCTCTTCTCCCGATGCCTTGCACAGCTCCTGGCCGGGGTGCTGGATCTTGGCAGGAAGGCACAATGCAGTGACAAACACAAGCTCTGGCCATCCCTGGTTTCATGCACCTCTCTACACTGAGCGAGTGGGGACCCCATATGTGGAAGCAGCTTTGGAGAACAGGACTCGGCCTGTGCTCGAGGGTGCTGCTGGGTGCAGGTGGTCCAGCTCCTCCAGGCAGAGCTTCAGTGTGAGCCTTCCTGCTGCTCCCTTCTGCCATGGTGCCTTCGGGAGCTGACCTCGTTTTCCCTTCTCTTGGTAGTTCACTCCTTCCTCCTTCCTGCGCACCGGGCAGCTGAGCAATGTGGACCTCAATGAGGATGTCCGTGAGCTGGTGAGTGGCACGGGGAGGGGCTGGGTGTCTGGGGGGAGCTGATGAAGTTCTTGACATTGCCCTGCATGACTTCCAGACAAGCCTTGAGCTTTTGGCCCACTGTCCTCTGAACTGCAGCAAATGCAGAAGTGAGTGGGGCGGGAAGGGATTTCTTCCTTGTTGTCATGTGAGCTCCCGTCCGACTCCAAGCTGCTTCTGCTGCCTGACGCAGCATGAAGGCAAGGGACTTGTAGTGTGGCAGCAGCTGGAGAGAGATCTCAGCTGAGCTCCCTCCTGGGGACAGGGCTGGCAGCAGATGGGATGTCTTGGGGAAACTGAGGTTTCAACCACACACCTTAAACAAGGTGTTCTTCCGAGATGCTCCTGCTTGAGTTATGGAGCTGCACAAAGTGCAGATGGGAAGAAGACTTCTGCTGAATATTTCTTGTGGAATTCTTAGATGGAAAGAAATATCTTAATCCAGTGCTTTAGAGAAAAGGCTGGGGCAGCTTTGGCTGTAGCTGTAAAGCAGGGCCAGGAGAAGGGCATGTGATGCTGATGGGGCCCCTCCTGCAGCCTTGGTAAATACCCTAAATCAGAGCTGGGAGAAGCTCCCATGATCAAAGGCATTTGTGAAACAGAAGTTGCTTTCTGCCGAAAAACACAGATGTGCCTGAAATAGCTCCTTGCCTTAGGCCGAAGGAATTTCCTGTCAATTTATGTTGCCCTCCACTGGGAGCACAGAGCTGTGCTGAGGGCGCAGTGATTTATTGAAATAGCAGTTCAGTGCTGCTGTGCAGATCCTCTGCCTGCCCAGTCCTTGCTCTCCTTTACTTGTGGCTGCCCATGGGGGCATGGCCTGCTTGGGGAGTGGAGAAGGGGTAGCCAAGGCTATCTGAGCTGGTTTAAATCTGCTGCATGCATTGGCTGCTGGAAAATCATCCTGGGTCCTGGCCTCCTGGGCAGCTGCACTAAGGCTGCTCTCTCTGCAGACCCCCCTGCTTCCCCCAGTCATCCATGCAGTAAAGCCAGCATCAAGCCACCATTGTGGCATGGGTGCCTCGGGGTTGGTCACCTTTGGCAGCATTCAGGGAGGCAAGCAGGGACCCTGCCAACCCATGTGTCATGTCCCGCAGGAGACAGAGCTCCCCCGGCCGTATCCCAATGAGATCCCCCACAACGAGAAGCTCCTGTCACTCAAGTATGAGGTACGTGTGCCCCTGTTCCTCCCTCAGCTCTGCTGCTGCCAGCTGCCCACAGCGAGGCTGTGGTGAGGCACCGGCAAGGGCTCTTGGGTGAGGGTCTCATGTCAGCCCTCCTCTGGTGTAGGGGTCTCCCCCTGTGTTAGACGCTAACAGCATCTCCCTTTTCTGAGCTAGAGCCTGGACTATGACAACAGTGAAAACCAGCTGTTCCTGGAGGAGGAAAGGAGGATCAACCACGCGGTGAGTCTCACCACGACCTGGTTGTCCCCACGTGCTGACTGCAAGTCGTTTGCCTGCTGCCCGCTTCTCCGTGCCAGGGGAAGGTCGTGCTCGAGCCGCAGTTCTACGGGCATCAGCCAGCTCGTGATGGGCAGGGTGGCCAGCTCCACAGGAGTCCAGTGTGACATAAGGGAGGGCTCGAACAGGAGCTAGCCTGGGTGTCATGGTGACATTGCTGGGCTGGACGGAGATGCCTGGAGCATCTGCACTGGGGAAGGCCCTGCCCTGGGTGCTCTGGGAGTCAGTACTGTGACAAGACACAACAGGAGAGTCTGCTGAGAAGCCTGATGGAGGCAGGCGAGCTGGAAAAACTTGTCTTCTAGCCAGAGATCCCTCAGAGGGGCAAGGGCACTGGGGCTGGCTTGAAATAGGTCGGTTGTGGTCAGCCTTTACGGTTCTGCACCAGTCTGCAGGCAGCTCTCCTCAGCTGCAGCCTGGGGAAGGCAGCCAGATGGGCTGGAGCCGGGGGGTGTCTGCTTGGGCAGCAGTGGGATCTGATGTGTCTGTCTGTCCGTCAGGCCTTCCGGACGGTGGAGATCAAGCGCTGGGTCATCTGTGCCATGATTGGCATCCTCACTGGCCTCGTCGCCTGCTTCATCGACATCGTGGTGGAGAACCTGGCCGGGCTGAAGTACCGCGTGGTGAAGGACAGTATCCTTGCACAGACCCACGGCCTCCAGCGTGGCAGGAGCTGTGGGATCTGTGTCCTCTGCACTGAGAGGGATGCTGGGGGAGAGGGCAGCTTCCTCCTGGGCTTGGTGGCACAAGTCCTGCTGCCCACAGCGCTGCTGGGTGCTGGGCCGCTCTGAGGCGCTGCTACCTGCGTCCAGGAGCTCTCATAAGTGCACTCTGTGCAGGACGTGCTGTGCACGCTGCAGCCCCAGGAGCTCTGTGGTGATGCATTATGGTGGTGGGAGGGATGTTTCTGAGCTGATTCTGGCCTTTCCTTGATCCTCCTCCACAGACATCGACAAGTTCACAGAGAAAGGGGGCCTGTCCTTCTCGCTGCTACTCTGGGCCACCCTGAATGCCAGTGTGGTGATGGTGGGCTCCGTTATCGTTGCTTTCATAGAGGTGAGGGTTTGGAGGCTGCCTATGTGGGAGCACTCCCGTCACATCACATGCGTTTCTGCTGCGTTGGCTCTTGGAAGCCCACTGCCTTGGTGCTGGCTGGGAATGGCTCCATCTGGGCTGTAAGGTTTCTCCCCAGGTGTCATGCTGTCAGGACATGCTGCCCTTCATTTGCAGCCCCAGCAGCCTGGGGCAAAGGAGGTGGCAGAAAGGCGTGCTCCAGCCTTGGATACAGGCACAGCTCTTGCAAACCATGTCAGTTCGTGCAAGCCTTGAACCTGGCTCGGCCTCTTTGCTTTGCATGTACGTGAGCGTCTGCAGTGAGCAGGCTGATCAGGTGCCTCAGAGATGTCTCGAACAAAAGAGGGCGACTAGCCGATGGTCCCTGGGGGCAGGTTATGGCTGGGAGGGGGCGATGGCTCCCTGTGAGCCAGCAGCAGCTTCCCTGTTGCTTTGTTCGTGCTGTTCTGCAAAGCTCTCCCTGGCCACCAAGTGTGAGCCCTCTGCAGCACTTGGCCTGTTGCCATGGCATATAGCGACGGGAACACCCTTGCGTCCCCCAAGAACCTGGCTGGCTACATTTGTTTGGCCTTTGAGGCAGTGTGTCTGTTGGGGCACAGCAGCTGCCTCTCAAGCCTGACTCCAGGGCTTGTGAATAAGCTTTGGCCTCATCTTTGAGCTTCCCCTAGGACATACCTGGTGTGTCCTCTGTTTAGGGGCAGGGTGAGGTGGCCAGTGTGTCCCCAGTCTCCACGCTGTGCGTGACAACCACTCATGCCCACCCTGTTCCTTGCAGCCCGTTGCAGCTGGCAGTGGCATTCCCCAGATCAAATGCTACCTCAACGGCGTGAAGATCCCGCACGTTGTCCGCCTCAAGGTAAAAAAAAAAAAAAAAAAAAAAAAAANCTGTGGCATGAGCGAGTGCCTTCTGCGCGTTCTGGGGCCTCCTAGGCTGGACTGGATGGAGCGTGTGCCACGTCCTCGTGCCATGGTGTGTTCCCTGAGAGTGCTGTGGCGTAGGCAGAGCCAGGGGCTCCCCGCAACAGTGTGGGGTGCTCCTGCCACCTTTGTGATATGTTGTGTCTCTTGCTGTGTTTTGCAGACCCTGGTGATCAAAGTCTGCGGGGTCATCCTCTCGGTGGTCGGCGGCCTGGCTGTTGGGAAGGTGATGTGCACAAAGCGCTCTCTGGCACGCTCCTGGCATGTTGTTACCCACTGCTGGCACGCGTGCCACAGCCTGGCACCAGCCCTGCACCAGGGTTGAGGGGGCTGGTGGCCCTGCACTGGCTTCCCAGTTTTACTCCCTGGCCTGCTGGCCAAGGTGACCACAGCGTGACCGGGCTTGGGGAGCAGCACAAGGTGCATGGTGCCAGCTCCTGGGGCGCGCGGTGCTACCAAGCCAGCTGGTGTGTGCGGCTTGGCGGAGGGCAGCAGTGCACGTCTGCCTGTGTTTGTCCCCATGAACGTTAAATGGAAGAGTGCGGATGCCCTGCTGGGACCTGGCCAGTCTGCTGGGGTTGAAGGCTGCCTCTGCTGGAGGGAGCGCCGGTGGGAACAGGAGCCACTTGCTAGAAGCAGGAAAATTGTTTTACAGAGGGGAAATTGCAGGCCCTGTATTTCCTGAACTCCTCTAGTGCTAGGCCTGCAGAGACAGCTGGTATAGGCATAGTGTGGTGCTGGCATCCAGCTTCTTCAGGGCCATGACCTGGGGAGCAGCACTCAACCTTCCCCAGCTTCCCTTGACTCCAGCAGTTCTTCGTTCTCCAGTCTGACTCTGCTCTCCTGCCTGCAGGAAGGACCCATGATTCACTCCGGAGCCGTGATCGCTGCTGGCATCTCCCAGGGGAGATCCACATCTTTGAAGCGAGACTTCAAGGTTGGTGCTCAGGGTGAGGGGCTCTGCTGCAGGCTGAGCACACTGCCTGGCTGCCCTCCTGGTGCCAGAGCCCAACCCTGCCAGGCTATGGGGTGATGGAGCTCTGACTCCCTTGGGGAAGGTGCCCAGAGAGAGGGAGGGAGCTGTGGACTTCAGCCAGTGCTGCCTGAATCCCCTCTGGTGCTACTGCCGGTGCCTGAAATAGTTCCTTGGGGCTGTGCTGGTGGCAAGGGGTTGTATCTGTGTCTCCTCCGATCTCGTGCCTCTGGCCAGCCCTGAACCTGCCTTCCCTTTGGTGTTTCAGATCTTCGAGTATTTCCGCAGAGACACAGAAAAGAGGGACTTTGTCTCGGCTGGAGCTGCTGCTGGTGTCTCGGCTGCATTTGGTGCCCCTGTGGGTACGTGTCTCGGTTCTGATGCTGTGCACACAGATCTCATCATGGGGCAGCTGCAGGGATCTCTCTGGGGCACTGCAGGAGCCTGGAGCAGGAGAGCCCAGCATTTACTTCCAGGCTCAGGCACTTGCTGGGAAGCCCGGAGGTCAGGTGATGCGTGGTGGGAATGTGTGAGTAACAGAACCTGGTGTGCTGCTATCTTCTGCCAGCCTCAGGGCTGAGAAGGGAAACTGGCTGTTCTGTGGTTGTGCCATGAGCCTTCCTGAAAAGTGCCTGGCCCCACTCCAAGCTGTCCTGCCCCACCATGCAATTTTTTGGAAGAGAAGAGGTGGTTACCTGTCTCTGATCCTAAATGTTGTGTCCCTGGGATGGAGGAAGGCAGTAAAGGGGCTTCTGCAAGTAGTACATCACTGATGGCTTGGTGGGCTTGTCTCGTCCCTTCACTGGAGCCTGAGAGTTGTGGGCTGATAAGGATTTGGCTGCCTCAGCTTGTGCTGGGAGACAAGGGTCCGTGGCACGTGCCTGTTGTGAAGATGTTTGTGTCTTGCACTTGCAGGGGGTGTCCTCTTCAGCTTGGAGGAAGGGGCTTCCTTCTGGAACCAGTTCCTGACATGGAGAATTGTAAGTGCTGGAAAGTGGGAGCAATAAATTAAGGCCTGATCCATTTAACTGAGGGTGTGCTGGCACTGTGAGGCATCAGCTTTTCCCCTGTGCCCTTGGGTCTCTGTGTCCCGCAGCTGTGTGCCTCCTTCCATCCCTGCTCTAGCCAGGTGGCTGTGTAATGCATTCCAAATCCCCTTCTAGCCCCAGGGGCTGAATTGGGTCTGGCTGAGCAAAAAAATCTTATTCCCTGAAGTTGCCAACCCTTTTCTAAGGAAGCTGCTAGAGGGCAGTGGAGAGGCGAGAGGAGGAGCAAGCCCATGGTTGGTGTAAGCTGCCCAGAGTGGTGCCGTGGGGAATGCTGCTACTTGCCCCACCACATCCTACCAAGTCTTAGGCAAGGGCCTTTGGGGCTATTTTGGCATGGTGTGGAAGGAACGGGGCTGGATGCATCTAGCAGTGACTCTGTGCTGCATCTCTTTCTAGTTCTTTGCCTCCATGATCTCCACGTTCACTCTGAACTCTGTCCTGAGCGTTTACCACGGCAATGCTTGGGATCTGTCCAGCCCTGGGCTCATCAATTTCGGCAGATTTGATAACGAGGTACGGCACAGGGCTCTGCTGGGGAAGTTAGAAGCAGCTCAGGAGTTTTGGGGCACCAGTCTGCCTTAAAATGTTGCCTGGGGGCTGAGGCAGGCTCTGGGTTCTGCCTGGATCCCAGCCCCACCAACGTGAGCAGAACCTGCAGCCGCAGCTGGGTCTGAGTCCTGCAGGGTATGCCGGGCATGTCCTGGGACAGCTCCAGGAACCACTCACTGGCTCAGGCTCATGCTGCCTTGAACAGGCAGTGACTGGCAGTCAGAGGTCCAGAAGATCTGAAACCCATCTCTTGTTTGCAGAAAATGGGATACACGATCCAGGAAATTCCTATCTTCATCTTTATGGGAGTGGTTGGTAAGAGTTCTGCTCTTTCAATTCAATTAGTCTGAGTAATTCCCTGTGTTCTGTCTGAGCCTAAAAAGCTTCAGGATCCGTTTCCTGTGGGGAGTGGAAAATCCATTAAACTCTGGAGCAGAGGCTGCCTGTGGGTCTTACAGGGGTGAGAGCAGGGTCCTGGGCCAGCCCATACCCTTGTAGCAAGGGCGAGGCTGTTTAGGCTGCGTCCCACAAGTTGGCTCAGTGGGGTTTGTGCGTTGCAGTCGTGGGCAGCCCCGTGCTTTCAGCCTGTGGTGCTTCAGCCCCTGTACCCCTGCAGGAGGAGGGAGCAGAGCACATCAGGTGCTCCCAGCGTGCTCACGCAGCTCTGCAGCCACCTGGGCAGCTGTTGGCCTGTCCTTTTCCTGTCTCTCATGCCAGCACTGTGACACTGGCTCCTGGTGCTGGGCTCCCCTTGGTTTCAGGGCCTGGCTTCCTCTGTGCTCTGTGGTGCTGCCCCTGCGGGGACTGTGTCCACATGTCCTGGGGTGGCCAGTCACCCTAGGTGTGTCATCGATGTCTCCCTGAGCTTCTCCATTTCTCCTGTGCGGCTATAGCAGAGTCTGAGACTTGCATGCTGACTCTTCCCTCCTCTGCATTCTCAGGTGGGATCCTCGGGGCCCTGTTCAATGCCCTGAATTACTGGTTAACGATGTTCCGGATCAGGTAAGAGCTTGTGGGTGACTAAGGTGATTGAAATGGGTTGGCTGGCGTCTTCTGTTCTGCCTGGCAGTGGAGCTCCCACCCAGAGCCAGGCTGTAACCTCATATGTAACAACGGCAGTCCCTGGAAGCTGAGAGACAAAGGTGCCACATGCATCTTGCTGCCTGTGACCAAGGCTTCGACCCACAGCATCCCATTGCAGTGACCCTGCTAAGTATCTTTAAGGACCTGCTTGCTCAGACCAGTGTGAATACTGTTCAGACATGACTGCTACATGCTTGAGAGCAATGAGAGAACCAAGAGAGCTGCTAAACCCATCAGAGCCCAGTCTGGCACAGCCAGTACTTGCCACCAGCTTTTCACGCCCCAGAACCAGCCTTGGGGTGTCAGGGAGGGACGACATTGTGGCAACAACAGATCTGGCGAGGGGCCTGCTGCAGCTTCTAGGGCTTCAGTTCTCCTGGGGCTTCACAAGATGCAGCTTTCTGGGCTTGGCTTAGCACTGTCCTCCCACTCCCAGCTCAGCCTTCCATTCCCTCCAGCCTGTGAGGCTTGCCCACAGCCCACTGCTGGGCACCCCTGGGTGCTGCTGGAGCAGAGCTGGGCTCACTGCTCCTCTCCCTTTGCAGGTACATCCACCGGCCCTGCCTCCAGGTCATCGAGGCCATGCTGGTTGCAGCGGTGACGGCGGCTGTGGGGTTCGTCATGATTTACTGCTCCCGAGACTGCCAGCCCATCCAGGGGAGCTCGGTGGCCTATCCCCTGCAGGTAGGGAGGTGCTGGCGAGCCACTCCCTGGGGTGTGGGGACCCTGAGCCTTGGTGGAGGCGGAGCAGGGGAGTGAGACCCTGATAGAGTTCTTGGCACTGGGCTTTGCTGGTTCCCCTGCAGTCACTGCTCTCTGCTCCAGGTGGAGCTGCAGGCCTGGAGTTTTCTCTGGGCTCCTCCTTGCCTAACACCCATCTCAGAGATGTGAGCCCCACTCGGGCTGCAGCGTTGCTTTGCACGGGTCTCTGTCATCAGCAGCACAGTGGCTGGGTGGAAGCACTGCAGAGTTGGCAAGCTTGCTGCCCGTGAGCTGCCGTCTGGCCAGCACGTTGTCACCTCCCCTCTGCAGCCAGCCCGAGCCCAGCAGTCTGCCCTGCCATAGGACAGCCCACATCTGACACTTTTTCTTCTCTCTCAGCTTTTCTGTGCTGATGGAGAGTACAACTCCATGGCCACTGCCTTCTTCAACACACCTGAGAAGAGTGTCGTCAACCTCTTCCATGACCCTCCAGGTTTGTGTGCCTAGCGGATGCTTCCTGGAATAAGAGCGGGGCAGAGTTTGTACATGGTGGCCAACCTGCTCCCTCGTTGCTTGTGGGACGAGGCAAGGCATGATTACTGTGGCTCCATGAGAGCACTATGGGATGTAGCAAAGTGCCGTGTGGGCCGGTTGGCAGTGACTGTTGTGGTGCAAGAATGAGGGGCTGCGTGCTGCGCTGCGCAGGAGGAGCGACAGGAGCCCATGTGCATCCAGAAACTTGCTGCTGCTTGACCCTATAAAGGCTGAGACTGGCTGGAAAGCCTTCCAGTGAGTTCAGGGACTCTGGTCACTGGCAGCTCCTCAGCACCTGCCCAGTGCTGCCACCAGGAGGTGCTGGGGCTCCTTTGCCATGGCTGCGCACCCATCCCACGCCATTGGGGCAGATCTGCTCTGAGCCTCGCGTTGGCTGAGCCGGGCACGGTGCTGGGCAGTGTGTGTAGCAGCAGTCTGTGCTTCGTACCAGTGACCGAACTCTGGCCTTAACAGCAAAGCTGTTCCATTCCTTGCTGTCCAAGGAGATGTCTGCTCCTTTGCTGCGCTGACAGAAGGCAGCAGAGGGAGAGGGCATGGGTGCTGTGCATGCAGGCACTGATGAGCTCAGCCAGAGGGCTGTGGTCTCAGGGCAGCCTGTGGACAAAGGCTCGATTCTGTTCATGCATGTTTGCAAGCTGGCACTTTGGAGTTGTGTGGAAGCATGTCTGACCCTTGCTTGCTCTCTGCAGTCTGTCCTGGAAATATCCCTGGCTGTTTTCTTACTTAGCAGGGCCTCTTGCCTCTAAATGACTTTACCTTCTGGGCACGTTGCAGGGGTGGGTTTTGGGGCTTGGATTTGTTTGAGAAATGAGATTTGGCTTTCAGATTCCAGCTCCTGTTTCCCTTGGACCCTCTGTAGTTGTAATATGCTCTCTGCCCCCTGGGCCTGCTGGCCCGAGTTGATCCCTGAACTAGCTGTTTTGGGACCAGCTCCTCACCAGTGCCTCTGTCCACCTGACCTCATCCTCCAACGCTGGCAGTCCCTTGGGACTTTGCAGAAATAGTCACACTGCCTCGCAGGAGGCTGAGACAGAGGGCGGACAGGTCGTTGTGGGTCACAAGATGGAGGACAGGCATGTGCTGGACTCAGTGGGATGGGAGGGCTGCAGCTGGCGCTAGCAGGGTGCTTGACAGAGGCAGAATGAACCTGAAGAGATGATTTGAAAGGCTTGTGCTGTTGGGAAGGGTGTCAGGGAAGGCTGGAGGAAGGTGCACCTGATGAGAGGGGCTTTGGCTGCTGGGAGCCAGTGTCAGGGGGCTGCTGCTGTCTCTTATCCCATGGCTGAAGCCCACTGCGGTGCCCTCTGGGCTGTGGGACTGGCGCTGACTCTCTGTTGTCTCCCCCACCCCAGGTTCCTACAACCCCATGACACTGGGCATGTTCACCCTGATGTATTTCTTCCTGGCCTGCTGGACATATGGCCTCACAGTGTCTGCGGGGGTCTTCATCCCCTCCCTGCTGATCGGTGCTGCCTGGGGGAGGCTGTTCGGCATCTCCCTGTCCTACCTGACCAAGGGCTCGGTGAGTGTTTGGGAAGGGGCAACGCAGCTCCCAGCTCTCCTCCCTCGCTGCTGGCCCAGCCGCACATGCAGACAGCGGGCGTGGAGCTGGCTAAGAGCCTGGCACAACAGTCTGGAGAAGTGTGGGGCGAGTTGACTCCTCACTTGATGGCTTTCTGAGCTGAGCTGGGTCAGGGCTTTCCCTGGTCCTGACAGAGCCCTGCTGACATCTAGGTTGTGCAGGTTTCTGGCACTCCCTGCTCCTTTAGAAGGGGCAGGTTGGGGCCAGGGCACTTCTTGATATCTCTGGATGCCCTGGAGCCAGCAGCTCACTCAGTCCCTTCTCTCTCCTGTGCTCAGATCTGGGCTGACCCTGGGAAGTACGCCCTGATGGGAGCTGCTGCACAGCTGGGTGAGTTGCCTCCCTCTTAAGTAGTCATGGCCATCTGCAGTTTGTGTCTTAGTGAAGGTGGCATCAGGGTAGTATAGACCGTTTTTTCCCATGTAGCTTTTTCCCTAGCTGAAGTACAGCCTACGCTGCATTGCTAAAACTCAGCCTGGCTGTTTTTTTTCCTAATAGCACTGCCAAGTGCTGGCAGCACCATGGCAGAAGCGAGGGCTGGGCTCATCCAGGGTGGCTCCTGGGGCTGGAGGTGTTGCAGGGCTGCAGTCTGGTTTGGGCCTGGGAGCTGAGGTTTCCCCAGGCCTGCCCTGGACCTGCATGGCAGCACGGGTCACTGGCACTCAGTGCCCTGGGTCCCGACTGCAAAGCCATCAGAGGCGAGCAGTGTCCCTGGATGGGTCAGGTATGCTGCCTGGCCCACACCGTGTCTGTGTGGGAGACCTGGAGTGCTGTGCAGAAACTGAGGGGCCTTGGGTGCTCTCCCCTGAGCCCCTGGTCCCCTCGGGTGCTTCTCACAGGTGGGATAGTGCGGATGACACTGAGTCTCACAGTCATCATGATGGAGGCAACAGGCAATGTGACCTATGGCTTCCCCATCATGCTGGTGCTGATGACAGCGAAGATCGTGGGAGATTACTTCGTGGAGGTGAGGAGTGGCTGTCCTCGCTGGGAGCCTGGGACTGGGTGGGAGGCTGTGGGTGAGGATTCAGAGTACTGCAGAGCTGGGGGAAGCTGTAGGGGAGGAGTGGGGATGTTGCAGAGCTATGGGAACCCTGGGAGTCCCCACTGGAGGGAAGCTGCTGTGTGGCTGTACACCCTTCAGCACCCTGCCAGGCCTCTCCTGATGGCTTGGCTCTCCTCGCAGGGGCTCTACGACATGCACATCCAGCTGCAGAGTGTGCCCTTCCTGCACTGGGAGGCCCCGGTGACGTCCCACTCGCTCACAGCCAGGTAGGAGGGCTGGGGGGACTGTCACTCCTGGGGGGCCACGCTGCTGGCCTGAGCTGAGTACTGAGCTGACCCTTCCCTGCAGGGAAGTCATGAGCGCGCCCGTCACCTGCCTGCGGAGGATCGAGCGGGTGGGCACGGTTGTGGACATCCTCAGCGACACCTCCTCCAACCACAATGGCTTCCCGGTGGTGGAGAGCAACCCTGACACCACGCAGGTGGGCTGGGGGATTCCTGGGGACCATGGCAGCGCGCTGCTTGCGAGGGGCTGTGGCCGGTCACAAGGGCTGGCCGTGGTGTGGGACCCATGTGCTCGCCTCCACTTCCAGCCTGAACTCACATGTGGTGCTCTGTTGCAGGTGGCAGGGCTGCGGGGTTTGATCCTGCGCTCGCAGCTGATTGTCCTGCTGAAGCACAAGGTGGGTGATGCCAGTCAGGGGCTGGCTGGGCTGCCTTGGAGCTCCGCTTCCCCAGCCCCACAGCTGTCCTGGGCCCTTTGGTGCCTGTCTTGCAGCTGAGGGGCTGGCAGATCATCTGTCACCTCACCTGTAGGGTGGCAGAGCTGGGCTCCCTATTTGATGGGGGCTGTCTTGCAGCCTGTGGGCATGTTGGGGTACTGAACTGGGGCTGCCCAGAAGCCTGCTGCACCCTGCTGGGCTCACAGACCCACCCCAGTCATAAGGAAACATCTGGGCTCCTCTCCAGATGCCCTGCCTACTGTGTGCTCTTGGCCTCTTTCCTCCCTGTCCCTTGTGGGTGCCCTGCAGTGCCCCACTGAGCATTGTGGGGAGGTCCCTGACGGTCTCCCTCCTCCCTAGGTGTTTGTGGAAAGGGCCAACCTGAGCCTGGTGCAGCGGCGGCTGAAGCTGAAGGATTTCCGGGATGCCTACCCCCGCTTCCCCCCCATCCAGTCGATCCACGTCTCCCAGGATGAGCGCGAGTGCATGATCGACCTGAGCGAGTTCATGAACCCCTCACCCTACACCGTGCCCCAGGTAACAGCTAGGAGCCCTTCTGCACCCCAGCCTCTCAGGGAGCTGACCACCCTGGGGCATGGGGGGCCGGCTGGTGATGCCGGGACCCACACAGCCCTGCTCTGCCTTGCAGGAGGCGTCTCTGCCGCGGGTGTTCAAGCTTTTCCGAGCCCTGGGCCTACGGCACTTGGTGGTTGTGGACAATCGCAATGAGGTGAGGCCCTGTGGCCACTGGGTGCTGCATGGACGCAGCTGGGGCTGCTCGTGGGAACGGTGCTGTTGTCCCCAGACTCCACTCACCACTGCAGGGCTTAATGCTGTCCCTTCCCCGGCAGGTGGTGGGCATGGTCACCCGCAAGGATCTCGCCAGGTACCGGCTGGGGAAGGAAGGACTGGAGGAGCTCTCGCTGGCACAGACGTGACATGGGACAGCACTGCCCAGCAGACTCATGCGCTGGCCCCTGGCCCCTCTGAGAGCAGGACCCCGTTTTGGTGGAGGCAGGGTGGGGACTGGGCTGGCTTGTGGAGGCATCGCGGTGCCTGGAACACTGGCGCAGCCATGCTGCCCTGGCTCTCCTGCGTGTTGTTGCCTTCCCAAGTCTGCAGGTTCCTCTTCTCCTCACTCCTTCCTTTGCTTCCCCAAGAGACAAAAATATTGCTGCTGGCTCTGTTAGCTCCTTGAGTAGGCTCACTGTAGGTTGGGTGAAGGCTGTGGAGCACACCCAGGGGAGCTGAAGTGCCCTGCTGAGCTGGGCACTGTCTCTCTGCCACAGTCCCTGCCCTCCATGTCTGCTGCCACCCTGGGATGTTTGGGACCTGTCCCTGCCCGGGCACCCCCTGTGGGGCTGGGTCAGGCTGTGTGGGGAGGGGAGGTGGCAGGGCTCGTCCTGTTCCAAGGGCCCTGTCCCCTCTGCCCATGCTGCTGCTGCCTATGTTGGGCTGAGCCGTGCGGCAGACTCCTGTGCCTCTGCACCTCTGGCCGAAGGGGTTCCCTGCACGACTGTGCAATAAAAGGGCTCCGATGGTTCAGCAGCTGCTGCCTCTATCTCTTTCTTGGCTCCCTTGGCTGCTTTGCCTGCAAGCCCAGGGTGTGGGGGGAGCGGGGTCTTAGCAGGGGTGGGGACAGGAGACCTGCCTTCTCCTTGGTGACGGTGGTCCTGGAGTGTGTCCCCTTGTGGCTCCTGCCATCCTCCAAGTCCCAAAAGAGCTGCTACAGTGATGCTGGGTTCAGAGTGGCCCCAACTGCACTTCCTGTACTTGCTGCAGCTTGGTCCAGACCTTCACAGCAGCCTGGGTACTGCTGGGCTGGGCTGGTGCCCCAAAATCAGCCATGGGGGGAGCAAGAGCCTGTGCCTCCCTAGGTGATGAGGAGGGTTCCAGCCCTCACCTTCCCCTGGTGTAAGCCCAGATTCCTCTACCTTCCTCTGCCATTGTCCCCTTAGGTGCTGCTCTTGTCCCTGCTCTGTGCACTGCACACCTGTGCCCCTGTGCTGGGAGCTGGCTGGAAGCTGTGCAGGGCTGAGAAAACCTCGTACCTGAGGTCTTCCTACTACTTTCTGTGCTGAAATAAACCCTGTTTGTACTTTTATTCTGGCAGCGCCTGTCTCATGCTTCACTCCTCCTGACGTTGCTGCCTGGGCTCAGTGTGATTCCCCTGGGGGCCAAGCCTTAACCCCAGGGTTGGTGCTGGGGTACACAAGCATCGCTCTGGCTGGAGGTGCTGTGTACTTGGGGTGCTTTTTGTTGGGGAGTGCTGTGTACCAAAGGCCCCTGGCAGGGCTGGGTGCCTGAGGCTGCCCCTTTCTGGGTGCTTTTTCCTTTCAAGGCCAACAAAGAGCCCCCACAAAGGGGGGAATGCCTTGGCTGGGCCCTGGTAACAGGGCCAGGCTCCAGTGGCAGACAGGAGGCCGCGGGGAAGGGCTGCCTACACTGCGGTGCAGCTCTGTCCTCCCCCCAGGTCTGGCTCCCTGGCAGCATAGTAGTGCTGGGTCCCTAAGGTGGTGGCAGGTCCCTGCTGCCTGGGCAGGCAGCATGTCCCCGGCTGGCAGCCGGGAGCTTTATGAGGCCCCGCGCTGCCCTTTGCCCCCACGCAGCTGAGATAAGGGGACGGGATCCACCGAGTTGGGACCACAGAGCAAACACGGGCTGTTGGCTCCTCCAGCCCCAACGCTTCCCTCCCCCTCTTCCTGGAGCTGAGGGGTGCTGAGCAGCAGCCCTTTGTCACCCGGAGCAGGGACACCCTGCCATGGGGGTGAGTGGCAAAGGACACCGCACACGCTTGTGCCTGGTGGGAGTCATTTATTCACTCGTCCCCTTGCTGGCTCCAAACCGGTGCCTCCAGATGCCCTAGAGCTGGCACCGGGACCACAGGTTGATCATTAACCAGGTGGCACGTGGTGGGGCGGGGGCCCCCCGGCCGTGGCAGGGTCACAGCCCGCTGAAGGGCTCGGCCTCCAGCCCCGCGCGGCCTGGCTCGGGCAACAGCTCCTGCCCGGCGCCTGGCAGCTCTGGC
>VXAV01012063.1:134700-156479 GCA_013399715.1 Alectura lathami
TTTTTTTTTTTTTTACTCTGTGGCTGTGTATTGAAGAAACTGCAGGTTCAGCTGAGTCTTTTGGACTTCAGGTGCTTCACTTGTCTAAGGCTTTTCACCTTGTTCTTTGCTGAGTGCTTAGGTAGGGCTGGAGAGGGAGAGGTTTGGCTGTAGCCTTGACGAAGATGTTTTCTGCTGCTGGCGGTGCTTTTCCACATCATATGACAGCAAGCAGCGTGGCTTCGTAGTGCAGCTGGGGCAGAGGCTCTAGCATTTTGGAAGGTGCGGAGAGGGCAGGGACTTGCAGTGATCTGGTAGTCTAACGAGTGGCGCAGCTCTGACTCGCTGCTTTTAGGAAAAGTTTCTAAAGCGGAGGGAGCGTGGTGTAATCACTTCCCGACACCAAGACTGCCAGCTCCTGGATCGACATCTGCTTGTTGAGGTAACTGTTGTACTGGGCCGCGGTGAGCCTCCCGCTCTTCAGGGCGTCCTCGATTGAGAACTCCCTGCCAGATTTCCTGTCGAGGATCACGGATGATTCCCCGTTGGGCCCCTTGATCGAGATCTCTTCCCAGTCACATTCCTGGCTCTTCAGTTTGACAAACAGGCTCCATTCAATGAGGCCGAGCACGTGAGCTTCCTCTGGAGACATTTCCTTGCCTGTGTCGGGGTCGATGACCACGATGGAGCGCCTCAGGTGGTTCTCTCTTTGCTCCCTCTTGATTGCCACCGTCTTGAGGCGATTCTGGAGCTGCTCGATCTCTGCATCTTTTTCTCTGGATAACTGCTTCAGATCATCTAACTCTCTTTCCAGAGCTTGGAATCTGGAGTCCAGGTTTATTCCACTGTCCACGTGGGTCATGCTTCTCAGATCCCGCGCTTCTGTTGCTGTGAGTTCAATCTCTGACTGCAGTCTCCTTGTTTCCATCAGCAGGTTCTGTTTCTCGAGGTGCAGTTTGTGGTTTTCCTCTCTTAGCAAGTCTAGCTCCTTCGACGACTTGGAGTTGTTGAATTCCACCTCGGACAGCCTGGTTTCGAGCCTATTGATATCTGCATCTAGCTCCCTCTTACGCCTGCCTTCCTCCTCCAGGCTGCTCTTCAGCTTTTGAATCTCATACTCCGTGTCTCCTTTGTCCACCTGGACGCTCTCTGAAAAGACCACTTTCTCTTTGACCTCCATTTTCTCCAACGACAGAAGCTTCTTTCTCAGGGCTTCCAGTTCGGTTTGCAAGACTTGTCTCCGGTGCTTCTCCTCTTCCAGCTCCAGCTTGAGGAGGGAGTGCTCCTTCTCTTGCTGCGGATCTTGCTGAAGGATCACTTTCTGTTTCACAGTCACTCGTTCTGTCGTTTCCCTCTCCTGTTCCTCTAACTCGTTGAGCCTAATCCGCAGCCTCTGCACCTCCAGCTCCGCCTCTCTGCGGGCCTGTCTCTCCTTCTCGAGTTCTTCCAGCTGACGCTCCA
This sequence comes from Alectura lathami, assembly GCA_013399715.1. Classification (NCBI taxonomy): domain Eukaryota; kingdom Metazoa; phylum Chordata; class Aves; order Galliformes; family Megapodiidae; genus Alectura; species Alectura lathami. The sequence goes on from VXAV01012063.1 coordinate 136,141, forward strand.
GCTCAGCCCGTCTCCTCTGCAGCTTGCGGAGCTCCTCGCGGAGGCCATCGATCTGCTTCAGCTCATTCTCGATGCTCTGCGAGAAGGAGTTGACTTCAGCTTTCAAGGCAGGATCTTGCTCGTACTTCACCACTTCCTGCTGGACCACCTTCTCCTTTACCTGGGACAGTTCCTCCTCCTTCTGTCTCACTTTCTCTTCTTGGAGGAGCCGCTCCCTCTCCAGGTCAATGTGCTTCATCTGCTCCTCTGCCAGCTGCGCTCTCAGAGACTCTACCTCCTCCCTTGTCTTGGGGTCTTCCCGGAACTGCAGGATTTCTTGCACAACTTCCTTCGTATGCACTTGAGGTTTGGTATCTTTCAAAGCTTGTATCTCCTGTTTCAGCTGGTAGATCTCGAGGTCAGCCCTTTCGATTGCTGCTGTCCTCTCTATGATTTCCTCGCGGAGCCGCTGTAGCTCCTTTTCAGTTTCCGGATCATTTTTGTACTTAATGACCTCCTTAATGACTTCTTTGACTTCTACTAGCGGCCCTCTGTTCCTCAGAGCAGCCAATTCACTCTGGCAGCTCTTCAGCTGTTCGTCACCACCCCGGTATCTCCTCTCCTGCTCCACCAGCTCCAAACGAAGGTTGGCAACTTCATTTTCAGCCTTAGGATCCGGCCGCACGATCTCGCGCACTTTCTCCTGGACAACCACCTTGGCATTCTCTTCCTCCAGCAGCTGGATCTTCCTGAGCAGCTCGGCCTTCTCCCGCTCGTTGGAACGCCCCTTGGATTTCTCATCCTCGTACTGGCGCCGGAGCTCGTTCACCTCCCTCTCAATGGCCAAGTCTTTCTCCACCTTCAGCACCTCCTTGACAGTAATTTTGCCCTCAGCGATGGCCCGCTCCTTCTCGAGACGTTTGAGCTTCTCCTGGAGGAAGCTGAGCTCTTCCTCATGCTTCTGCCTCAAGGCGCTCTCCCTCTGCTTGTTCTCTTGCAACATCCTGAATTCCATCTCCAGCTGGGGATCATTCTGCAGCTTCAGCACCTCCTTCTCCGTTACCTTCTCCTGCTCTTTGTTCTTCTCGCTGGACAGCACAGCGATTTGTTGGCGTAAAAGATTGACCTCGCTTTCTCTGGTTCCTTCCTGTCTTCTGAGCTCTTCCAATTCCTCTCTGAGCCTCAGGATTTCATCAGCCTGAGCCTTGTCTTGCTCGATACGCAGCACCTCTTTCACTATGTACTCCTGCCCTCCTTCCCTCTTCTCGTGCTCCAAAATGCGCAGCCTGGTTTTAAGGGCCTCCAGCTCATCCTGGAGCACCTGGTTCTTGCGCTGCTCTTCCGCCAGGCTCTGCTGCAGTTTGTGGAAGCTCTCCTCCAGCTGTGGGTCAGGCACTTTCTTCACCAGTTCTTTCTTAACTACGGTTTCCTGGGGCTTCTGGTTTTGCAGGTGGACAATGTTGTTCTGAATGGCTTTGATCTCAGCTTCTAGCTGTTGCCGACGCTGAGTCTCATCCTCGAGCTCTTTCTTCAACTTCCAGACTTCCTCCACAGGCCTCACGGATTTCTTGGTCTGGACAAAGTCTTGTGTCACTTGAACCTCTGGTTGCTGTTGTTGAAAAAAGAGTGTGTGGTTAAAATACCCAAATGGTCACACTCAGTGCTTATTTTCATTCACTCCTGTGACAGAACTACAGGAGGATGTTGATCTGGGCTCATGGAGGCTGCCTCAACAGGGTATGTTTGCACCTGGGCTTTTCTTGAACTGCTTTGTGGATTCCCAGCCTGAAAGCTGCTCTCAGTGATGCCTGCTGCTGTCTGAACAAAGCTTTTAGCTCAGAGGGATACAAGTTCTGGCATGGGCTGGGCAAAAAGAAAGTGTTAAAAATGACGTGGAGCTTCCAAGGGTGAGTGGGAACTGGAAAATGCAGAGAGGTTGTGTCTGATTCCTGGCAGACTGCTTCATTTAGGTGTCTGCTGACTAATGGGTTTTGGGGCATGAAATGCTAGCTAGATCCGTTTCCAGTTCGACTTGTAATAGCAAAGGCACGTGCGTATGCATCATTTACATAAAGACTCTTTCAGAATACCACTGCCACAGCCTGCTGCAGCTACGTCTATCCTGTTCCCTGCTGCCTGCAGAGATCTAAACCTCCAGCTGCAGCGAGCTGACCCTTCAAGGGCCAAGCTCTGAGCCTCCCCTCAAGGGTGATGGCTTACCTGCCGCAGGAGGTTCTGAGCGAACTCCAGGTTCTGCAGCCTCTGCTTATTCACAGCATTCACTTCGGTGAACTTGGCTGCCAGGACAGCTTCCTAGGAGACAGAAATGCATTCAGCAAAGGCTGGGGAACCAGGGATGTTTGGTCAAGGCTTGCTGAACAGAAACAAGGCCAGGCCCTAGAGAAGTAACCCCGGGTGCTTTTCTAAAACCTTCCGACGAGACTAGCTTAGAGGCAGGAAGGGTGGCTCCTGTGCATGTGTAAGCCTCTGGTAATCTCCTTAGACTGGATGCTTCCTACTTGAGACTTGCAAAAAGAGATGCAACTGAGGCAGAACCATGTGGACACTTTGCCTGCCTCGATATTCAGGATGGGCAGCAAACAGATCCTGTGTAAATGAGCAGCTTGAGGCCTGCTCTGGCCATAAGCACTTCTACCAAGGATGCAGTCTGTGGCAGTGAAATCTCTCTCTGTTTGAAGAGAGGAAATGTTTTCAGGGTTTTGCTTTGTAGTTTTTTTTCTCCCCCTACCACCCCACCCCCTCTTTCAGAAAGAAGTGATAAATTCAGTGTTTTCCGTCCCTCATTCTGGCCAGCCCAGCCCCAAAACTCATGGCCTCAGAATGATGGCAAATTTCCCTCCTCCCTGATCTTCCGCCCTCCCCTGCAGTCCCCTCTGGTGCTGAGGCTGCTGGCCATAAAACAATTGTTTTCAAAATCCCCGTTGGTCCCCCAGGGCCTAAGCTGCTTTAGCTCTCTGTAGGGTGCCACTTGGTTACCTCCTCTTTCACTTTCGCGGCTGGAGATTGCAGCCTGGGCTTCTTGCTCATGTACCCATTTCGTCCACTCTCAAGGTCGAGGATGGACCGTAGCTTCTCAGCTTCCAGCTCGTAGTCCTGCAGGAAGAAGTTCCCAGGAGGGAGGCAAGATTCCTGGGTCCCCTTCACAAGGATCCCTCCCAGACCTCGGCTTTCCTGACTCCTTCCCTTGGCCGTGTTTTGGGCGAGCTGCTGAGGTCGGTGGGACCTGCAGGCCATCCTGCAGGCTGTTGGGCAGGTTCTGCCTGTCCTACGGCATGGTGACCACAGAGGTGTGCTCAGACTTGCCAGTCACCTTGACAACACCAGGCGTGGAGTGGAAACCCTCCTTTCCCAAGCAGGAAATCCTGGCTAACGGCCATGTGATGTCAACGTTGGAGCAGACATCACCTGGATTTAGCTCCTCAGCTGTTTGAGCAAGGGCACTAGGCCTCCTGTGCCTTCATTAGGCAGCTCCTGATAGGATGTGAAGAGTTCTCCAGCTGGCAGAATTGCAGCCCTTACCTTCACTGCCTGCTGGTACTGCTGAGCTGTGGCCGAGACCTTCTGCACCTCCTGTTCCTTGCTCGCGATGTCAGTGAGGAGCGCCTGGGATGCACAGAGGTGTGGGTCAAAGGGAATGCAAAACCCAAACGCTCCCCCTCCACCTTTGGGAGGGCAGGCCCTGAAGTTACAGCTCTGAGAGCTGCAGCCTCCTAGCGCTGCCCTGCTACATACAAGCATGTCACAGATGGGAGAGTAGGACCTTGTAGTGTAAAAACAGATAAAGCGGCTAAGCCTGCATATTTTTCCACTCTATGTCTAGGAGCTGTTTGAGTCTATTAATGATCTTTTAGTGCTCCTTTTCCTCTCCCCCGTGTAGCCCAGGGCTCTCAGAGAATTACCGCTTGGTTCTTCAGCTTCACTTCCACTTGCTGGATGTTGTCCGTCTCCTGTGGCTCGTAGTTAGGTATGTTGCAAAGGAACTGGTTGATTTTGTCGTAGTTTGTGCGGTAGTTGGAATAGGCACTCCTTGCTTTCTGCAGAGTCTGCGTTCTGTAGGGGAAACCGACTCAGTGTCAGTGCTGTCTCAGCTGTTTTCTGCAAACACCTCTTAATGGGTCCCTGCATCCCCTTTCCTCATTCCCTAAAGACACAGATTGGAGCTGCAGTTGTTCCCCATCCCACTCTGCTGGCAGTCTTCTGCAGGAATTGATGCCACCTGCTCGGTATGAAAGTAAGCAGAAATCATGGGAGAAGGAAAATGCTGAACACTGGATGTAAGCCTTTAACGAGATAAGAAGGTACGAGATGTGACGTGATCCAGGCAGTTGTGGGTGGATGGCAGCTCATATACTTATCTCACCCACTGCCAGTGCAGTCACTCTTGCCAAAGTCCCCATCTCTGTAGCAAGAGCAGTTAATCCTGGAGGCTTCCCAGACCTACCCAGCCAGCGTGTGCCAGGAACATTCATCGCTTCCGCCTTGGAGCTCCCTGGAAGCCATTCTCAACTGCTCATTCCTAGACAGCATTTTGCCTCTTCCAGATTGAGCGTGGTTCCTGCCCTACTGTAAGTATCCGAGCCTGGTCCAGTTCCAGCTGGATGCTGTCCTAGAGCCTTACCTGTGGTCAATTTGCTTGCTGAGGTTGTTGAAGCGCTGGTTGAGCTTGTAGAGCTCAGCTTCCTGCCGCTCGATGTCAGGGCAGTGCTCCTGGAACTTGCTGGCCAGGGTGTTGGAGCACGTCTTTGTCCTGAGCAAGTTCTGCTCCGCTTCATTGAGCAAGAACCTTTTGGATTGGAGCTCAGAGCCCATGGCCTGTTGGGAAAAGGAGAGCGAGATTCTCCAGGGCTGCACATGTCTCAGACTTTTGTCACCGGTCCCCATCAGCTCCAGCTACTGTGCTGGAACTGCAGACGATGCTAAGGAACGGCTGATCTGCAGCAGTGCTGTGAGTTCTGGAGAAAAGCAAGGTAGAGCTGAACACTAAGCAGAGCAAGGATGTGGAATGCTGGCCCAGCCAGTTCCTGGCCTTTCTAGCAGGATTGCCAAGTTTGGGCAGTAGGTTTCCCTACGGATAACTATTCTCAACACCTGGATAGGTCCATCTCTTTCCTGTATCAGACCTCTGAACCACTTTTCCCAGATCATTGTCTCTTTTGCTTCAGAAGTACTCAGCTGGTCTGGGGTGGGATCGCTTTGTGTCCAAGGTCTCTGCATGGGTCCCTCTCCTCCCCCCTGAGCACCCTTTGAGCTAGCCCTGCAGGAAGCCTGAGGGAGGACCACCTCTTCTCAGGCGCAGTTCATGTGGGGTCCCAGCTGGGGCAGCCATCCCTTTACAAGTGATTCAAGTTTGTGCCTTGAGTAGCACCCACCACAGCCCTTGGGAAGCAGTTCTGCATGTGAAGCATGTCAACAGGGTGGAAAACTGGCTGTAGAAGTCACTCACCAGCAGCTCTTCCTTCTTACGGTCTATCACCCGCAGATCCTCTGGTACCGTGTCGTCCGTGACCAGCTTGTTCTCGTACGTGGACAGCAGGTCTCGGCCTTGCTGGAGGCTCTTCTCGAGGTGTGTGGCCACCTCAACTCTGCACGGCCATGAGGGAAAGGGTGTTGAAGCCCACCTGCACCCACCTCCTGCAGGACCCCATGTTGTGGGCTCAGACCATGACTTACTTCTCCTGGGCGGCGCTGAGCAGCTGCACCACGCGGTCGTACTTCTTGTTGGTGTTCTCCACCTTGTTCTTCACCAAGGTAGCGCTGCCGGTGTTCGGCACGGACTCGATGAAGGCCTCACACTCCTGGATCTTCCTCATTTTCTCTGGTTCAATGCGACGGACTTCATTCGTAATGTTCTGCAGCAGGGGAAAAAAACCTTTGTAGCAACTGAACCTTGTGGCTATGGGAAAAAACAGCTGACCTGTGGCTATCTGGTGCAAGAAGGGAGGGCAGGGCTGAGGTGTGTGCTTTGTGGCAGGTGCCTTTCAGCCGTATAGGGAACAAGAGGATATTTTCTCTATCCCAGTCTGTTCAGGCAGGCTACGTAGCCCCTAGCAAGGAAACCCTGGCTGGGAAGGGACTGAAAGTTCACGGAAGTTTAAGCTCTGTTGGAAATGTGCTGAGCTCATCTGGACCACTGGGCTCTGCAGCCTGAGGGCTGACTTCTCGCCTGGACATCAAAGCGCTGCAGACAGCTGGAGTAATTTGCTTTCACTTGTGGTGGCACCTGGATTTTGACACAGCCCTCAGCAGGTGATGTAACCAGGAGCTGGATTTCCTCCTAAAATAAGGGAGGTTTGTGGCATAGAGCCTGGCTTAATTAGGGGTCAGGAGAGGAAGGGAGTGGGATGTTGCAGCACTGGAGCCTAGCAGAGCAGATGCTGAGTTGTGCACAAGGAGAAAAGTCTTCTGGACTGTAAGTGTTTGTATTTTTGTTTCTTCCTTAGCTGCTGGTGGTGTCACCCTCATGCCCTGGGCTCTGGGAGCACTTACAGTACCTACAGCACCCAGCACACTGAGAACCAAATCGGAGAGCCCTTGGGATGACCCCAGCCTTGGGAGCACGGTCCCTGTGCTGCACCATGTGCCTGCTCCTACAGCCCCATACCTTCAGGTCCTTGGAGCGCTCGGTGCTGTCCTGCACAGCCCGACTCTGCTCCAGTGGCGGACGGAGGTTTGCTGTTATTGCTTTCTCCAGCTTGTCCAGGTCGCTGTGTACTTTCTCCAGCCCTGCCAGAAGCTGGCGGCCCTGAATCGATGCAGCGTCTGGGGGATACAAAGGGAAGCAGGCTGGAGCCAGGTTGGTCCCACTGCTGAACATGAAACCCACGTCCTCCTCCTCTCCCTGCCCACTGTGACCACAATCTGCCTGCTCCAGCCCCAACACCGCACCCCAGGACACTTAGGAGATGGGAAGCTGTTGGAGATGTCCTCTCACTGCAGCCAAGCAGCAGCCCAACACTTTGGCCGCCAGCAAGAGCCAAAGGCAGCATGTCTCAGCCATTGGAACGTGCCCAGGGCAGTGGTGGAGCCTCGGTCCCTGCAGATAGGGACACTAAGGGACACGTTTTAGTGATGGGATTTGGTAGGTCAGGCTGATGGTTGGACTTGATGATCTCAAAGGTCTTATCCAACCTTGATGACTCTATGATGTTATGATTCCAAGTGCTCTCTGTGTGATATGCTCCACCATCACCTCCTGGGCAGGAAGGCAGGAGTGTTGCAGCATTGCACAGTTGTTGGTTGAGGCACCCCTGAGTCCGAGGCACCCCTTTCATCCACAGGGAAAGGGCTGCCCTGGCAGAGCCCCACCTCCAATGCTGTCGGCCTTCAGCCCCTCGTAGCGCTGCTGGAGGATGTTCTTGCAGTTGGCAGTCTTCTCCTTCACGGCCACGTAGCTGTCAGCAATCCTGCAAAACAGGACAGCGTAGGGATGAGGTCAGAGCTGCCCCCCAGCACCCATCCCAGCCAAGAAAGCGGGGAGAAGCTCGGCTGGAGGTGGGGTCTCTGCAGCCTCATCCATGTTCACGGGTGGGCACAGCAGGGTCCTCTCCTGCAGGGTGCAGCAAGAGAGGTGCCTGCCTGCACCCCTTGTCCTGTGAGCGCTTTCCAGCAGGACGGGCACACTCCACTCAGATGGATGGGTGGCAGCAGGAGGGTCCAGAGTGGCTGCACTGCACGTACTGGTCTGCCAGCGCTATCGCCTCTGCATCCGGAGGGGGGATCATGAAGCAGACACCCGGGGCGCTGATGGCGTCTCCAGTGCTGTCTGTCACCTCCCAGACATCCCCGCTGTTCTTCTGCAGGGTGTAGTGAGCTCCTCGGGTTATCTGTCCCTAGAGACAGGAATCATCATCAGCAGCAAGTCAGGATTTGCCTCCCCTGCCTGCCCCACCTGACTTCTTCAAGCATCTGTCACCTTGCTTTGTGCCAGCCTCTCACAACCTGGTCACCCGTCACCCTTGCCTTGTCTCTGCGTCACCTGTGTCCCCAGTGCCCATCAAGGAGCTGTTACCTGCTCGCCCTCATACTCGCAGAGAGCCTCCACGGGGATGGGCTGCGGCGGCGGCTGCCGGCGGTACCGCAGGGGCAGGATGTGCTGGCTGCGCTCCTGCAGCGACCGCACCACGGCATCATACTTGTCCAGGGCTTTCTCCTGGTCCTAGCATTGGGAATGAGCAACAATGTGGGAAGGAGGGAGAGGGAAGAGCTCACACTAAGCTACAGAGACCTCAGCTTCTATTGCTTAAGCTATGGAGCACTGGGAAGAGCTGCATCATGCTTAGGACACGGCTGGGCCCCGTTGGGCGACCCCACAGCCCAGCTCACAGCAGAGCAGCTTGTTCAACTGCCTCCTCTGGCAGCAGGTCTAATTATGCTCCCACCCTTAATGAGCACCAGCTCAATGTGAGAACAAATAAAAACCAGCCCAGTGAGCAATTACGTTGCTGTGGGAGAGGCAATCTCTAGCTCGAGGGGGAGGAAGAGCTGGGTGAAGGGAGGCAGCAGAATGGGCCAGTGAGCTGGGCTGGGTGCTTGTCCTGGTGGGAATGGCACCCGTGGGTGTCGGGGCATGCTGTGGCTCCCTGTGGTCCTGCCTCTGCCAGTACTCACATCCAGCTCCCTGAGGAGTGACTCCAGCTGGTATCTGTCCTTGAACTCGGGGCTGTATTTTTGGTCCAGGTCTGTGTCTACCTTCTTCAAGAGCTCCTGGGCATCCTTTGTGTCTTTCTGAAACTGCAGAAAGGCAAAATCTCTCATGAGGGGGGACCCTGCAGCAGGGATAATCCCCACGAAGTGCCATGGGTGGCCAAAACCTCAGAAACATGTAGAGAAGGATGAGGAATTGCAATTTGCAGTAACAGAGCCAGGGAAAGACATCAGGGGAAAAATAATGGGGCAGCTTATTGTGTGCTTTTCTCCTGCAGTGTTGTTCAATCCACCTTCCCCAGCCCTCCCCGCCTTTGATTTAGGTTTCACGTGGGCAGCATCATGCCATGTGCTCATCCCCGCTGCCAACAAGGAGGAGCAGGCAGAGCCAATCCCTTCCCCACGCAATCCCCCCCCATGGGGCAGCTATTCGGGCAGGTACTGTGCAGGCGCCCACAGGAGGCACTCCTGGGGCTGGGCACCCTGCTTCCCCCTCGGCAGGAGCCTCGTCACGTCCTCAACACGCCCAGGCTGTGGGAGAGGAATCCAGCCCGACCTGCTCCCCGCAGAGCCTCCCCGGCTGCCAGATGCAATTTATCGGTCAGACATCTGTCTGCAGTACGCAGCCTCACGCAGGCTCCCTGCGGCCAGCCCAGCGCTGCAGGTGCCGTTTCCCACCCGGACCTGTGCTGCTTTCGTGGGAAGATTCCACTGTGTGGTGTGAGGCTTCCCCTAGGGTACTTTGGGGGACGAGGTGGCAAATGGGTGGCAGGAGCCTTGCCACAAGCCCCAGCAGAGCAGGGTCCTCTAATGTGCACAAGGATGCAGACGCCAAGCAGTGGTGTTGGAGCATTGGAGCAGATGCTTTCTGCAAGTTATGCTTTGGCCACGCAGTTACTGTGTTTGCAGTTATGACTTGTGGTAGATGAAAGATGACAGTAATCCCCAAACCTTACAAGCCCCTTAAACTGGAGGACTAAATCTCCCCTACCCTGTTTGCAGGGCAGCAGGAGCTGGTTGGTACGCTGGCAGCTCTCGCGACCTGGCCCTGACTTGCCAGCTCTGGGGCTCTGGTACCTTGTGGAAGTCCTCCATGAACTTCAGGTGGCTCTCCTCGCAGATCAGGAAGTTGAGGTACTCCTTCCAGTCAGCATGGACGGCCTCGATGTGTGCCTGCAACACAGCATGGCGTCAGTGCCTTGGGAGCAAGGTGGGCAACAGCAGCCCCATGGGGCTCAGAGCTGGAATAGAATACCGTAAAGCCAGCCCAAAGCTTGAGTGCTCTGATGGGACTCAAACTGAGTATAACAGCAAGTTGAACCTGAGCCAGCAGCGTGCCCTGGAGCCAAAAGGGCCAGCCGTGCCCTGGGGTGCCCCGGGCCCAGCGCTGCCAGCTGGGCGAGGGCAGGGGTTGTCCCGCTCGGCTCTGCCTGCTGCGGCCTCACCTCGAGCACTGGGGGCAGGGTGGGTGCCACAACGTCAGGAGGACATAAAGCTGTCAGAGAGCGTCCACAGGAGGGCTGCGGGGATGGGGAAGGGTCTGGAGGGCGAGGGGTGTGAGGAGCGGCTGAGGGCCCTTGGTGTGCTGGGCCCAGAGCAGAGGAGGCTGAGGGGAGGCCCCATGGCAGCCTGCAGCTCCCTCCCGGGGCAGCGGAGGGGCAGGCGCTGAGCTCTGCTCTCTGGGGACAGCGACAGGGCCCGAGGGCACGGCATGGAGCTGCCTCAGGGGAGGGTCAGGGGGTGCTGGGAAAAGGTTGTGCCCCAGGGGGTGGTGGGCAGGGAACAGGCTCCCCAGGGCAGTGGGCACGGCCCCGAGCTGCCGGAGCTCAGGGAGCGTTTGGACACCGCTCTCAGACACAGGGTGTGGGGTTGGGTGGTGCTGCGTGGGGCCGGGGGTTGGACTCCATGATCCCTGGGGATCCCATCCAACATGGGACAGTCCGTGATTCTGTCTATGTGGGGAATGAGGTGACAAGTCCTGTTACCGGATGACCACCTTCCCATCAAAGGTGGAATGTGACACCAAAACTTGCCCTCTGAGGCAAGCCCAGGATAACCACCATAGGAAAGAGGAAGAGGGAAAGAGCTACTGGGGTTTCCCTCAGCTCCCCCAGGTTTTGCTTATACGTGTGAAGGTGGAGGAGACTTTTTTCCTTCCTGGCATCCCAGGAAGCCCAGTGCAGCATTGGCACTGGGTCCCTCGCTGGAGCCCCCCAGTTGCAGGGCAGGACGGGAGGCTGGAACGCAGCCCCAGTGCTCACCTCGATGGCGTTCCTCCCGGGGTGGTTCTGGGCCAGCAGCTGGTCTCCGTCTGCATGAAGCTTGTTGATGGCCTCCTCCTTCTCCTCCAGCTTGCGGTGGATGAAATTCTAGATGGAGAGAGGAGAGGTGCTGACCCCCACACAAGGAGAAGGGGACCCTGGCTTAATCCTACAGCCGAGCTGCAAGAACTTGGACAAGACCAAAAGTGCAATGTTCCCCTCCTGCAGCTTTCATTTTTCCTTTCGCTGCTGAAGATGGGATTCTTGCCAAACTAACGCTGAGATAAGGGAGAGGAGAGTGAGGAACCTGCCAGGTTTCCTCCTTGCTTTACTTCTGGCAGGAGGTAAGGCTGTTCTGCCTGGAGAAGAGAAGGCTCGGGGGAGACCATAGAGAAGTCTTCCAGAGCCTAAAGGTGGCTACAGGAGAGCTGGGAGGGACTTGCTATCAGGGAGTTTAGTGACAGGACAAGGTGGAATGGTCTTAAATTAAAAGAGGGGGAGATTTACATTAGATGGTAGCAGGAAATTCTTCACTACGAGGGAGGTGAGGCCCTGGCCCAGGCTGCCCAGGGAAGCTGTGGATTCCCTATCCCTGGAGGTGCTCAAGGCCAGGCTGGATGCGGATTCTGGCAACCAGATCTGGTGGGAGGTGGCAGGGGATTGGAACCATGGGCTGTAAGGTCCTTTCCAACCCAATCCATTCTGTGATTAATGTTTCCACTCTATCACCTGTAGATCACAAAGTGCTTCATGATGGAGTGGGGAAACCGAGGCAGAAGGGACCAGTGTGAGCGCGCACACACCTCGTACTGGCGGCGCCGGCTGGGGTAGTCCAGGTTGTCGTCGCTCCAGTCATAGTGCGTGCGGTCCTTGGCCTGCTGATCCAGCCAGTAGAGCTTGTTGGTGCAGCGCTGCATGTAGTCCTGCAGCGAGTTCAGGTCCTGCTGCCGCTGCTGCGAGCTGGCCTGGCAGGGCGAGAGGGAGAACTCAGTCCCACGCTCCTCACCCCATCCCGCCCCAGCCCCGCATCCCACAGGTCTCCTACCAGCAGCTTCTGGTACTTGGCTTGGAGGTCACTCATGTATCCCTGGGAACGGGAGAAGAAAGGCGGTTGGGAGGGTGTTTGCGGAGAGGGGTTGTGTGAAGGTGTTTTATGGGGTTTGCCTCCTTGTTAAGGTGGAGGTGGTGTAGGGTGCTCGGCTCCAAGGCTTGGAGTGGGTCTGGGCACCCACCCAACCTGGGCCAGGTTTGGGAGCTGCCCGTGCTCCCCTGGGCACAGTGTTCACATCTGTGCCAGCAGCATGTGGGGCGGGAGAGCTGACCTTGGTGCCTTCCTTGGTGATGTGCGGGCCGATGGCCATGACCTCATTGTGGAAGATGTTGTGCTCTTCTACTTGGCTGTTGACCAGCGGCAGGTCAGTCCCGAAGCCCTTGCCACATAACGCATCCTGCAGCACACGAGATATTGGGTCAGCGCCAGGAGAACGGGATGCAGCAGCCAGGACCCAGGTGGCTCCCCTTGGCCACCAGAGCTGGCTGTGGAGCTGGGCTTAGACAGGCTCTGGGGCTTTTGCTGAGGGACAAGGAGGCTCACACGGGCTGCGTTCCCCCATCCCAGTACCACTGCAGTAATGGGGATTTGGGGATTTGAGACATGGAGCTGATGCACCGGGTTGCTTCTGGGATCCCCCCTGTGCCATGGACCAAAGCACGTGGAGACTGGGGGCATGAGGCTGTGGAGAGGCTGAGCCTCTCCTGGGGAGAAGAAGGCACTGGGGGAACCTGACAGCAGCCATCCCATAACTGCAGGGTGGTTATTGAGAAACTAGTGGTGCATGGTAGCAGGATGAGATCCAAAGGGCACATGTAGGAGCAGAACTGCACGCTGGGTGTCTGGGGAAGGCTTTCCACTGTTAGGACAGCACAATGAGCAGGGAGGGAGGGCAGTCCCCATGTTTGGATGGAGAACAGCGAAGGTTTGCCCAAACTCGCCCAGGAGCCTGGTGAGCTCCTGCATGGCCACACCACCCGGCAGAGCCCCTCCTCAGTCAGCCCAGGTGTCCCCAGCAGTGCTGCTTCAAGCACTGTCCCCAGGCGGTGGCACTGCTGTCCCCTTGGTACCTGTTTCTCCTCGATCACCGTGCACCAGTTGACCTGGGGCTCGATATGCTGCAGGGGGAAGTTGTAGATCTGGTCATGTTTCACACGTAGGTTTGCCACTCGTTCCTTCAGCTGCCGGATGCTGCGGGAAGGGAAGGATGAGGTGGGCTACAGCACGTGGGCACGGACCAGCCTGGCCCTTAGCAGCAGCTGCAGGTTGTCCCCTCCCAGCCCCCTTGCAATGCCCAGACTGCCCCCAGGGACCTCGGCCATGCCACTGGGCCAGAAGGGGTGTGAGCAGCCGCGTTGAGCAATGAGCTGGGCAGCAGAGGGCAGAGGCTGCCATGCACCCATCCCCTGCCAAGACGGCTCCAGCTCAGGGCAGGGGGCAGATACCACCCTGCAGTGCTCAAGAGGGCTTTATACGGGGCCTTCGGTGGGCGAGATGCTCGATATGTGCCTGAGGATGGCTGTGAGTTGTGCTGGGGGGGCACTGAGCCGAGCCCCTGGAGAAGGCTGTCCCCTCCTGCAGTACTCACTCTTCTGTGATCATGTCCCCCTGGGGGTGCTTCATGTGCCTGGCGACGGCCGCATCCCCATCCAGCACATAGAGCAGCTTGTCTGACTCCGTCAGCTTCTGAGCTGTCAGCTCCTTGTACTGAGCTAGCTGGCACGCCTTGATCTTGTGCAAGTCCTGGGCAGGCAGAGAGAGGGGAGAAATACTGCAAAGGGGAAAGAAGCAGCAGCCATGCTGGTGTGACATGGGGTGGGGGCCAGGTGGGATCCTCCCTCCACTCTGCTCCTGGGCAGCAGTGATGGGCAGGCTGGCTGCAGGACGGGAGGATGTTTTGGGCCCCTTTCCCCCCCCAGGAGGGTCAGTGTGCTTGGAGGAGCCCTGCACACACGGGGCCACGGCTCATACTCACATTCTGCATTCGGGAGTCGGTCTCCACGATGTTTTTCTCCACTTGGTCGGCATTTTTCTGCAGGCGCTCTATGAGCTCGGTCAGCTCTTTGCTGGAGATACTGGGGAGGAAGAGGAGGAGGGAGAGGAGCTCGTCACCCCGAGGGTGCCGGCGCGGAGGGGCCGCAGCCTGGGGGGGCTCCTCTCAGCATGCCCTGGCCCTGCCTCATGGCCGGGGGCCAGCTGAGCCCGCCAGGCGTTGCAGCTGTGCGTGACTCACTGCTGCCTTTCTAACACTTCCCAAAACACGCAGCCACGCTGCCAGGATGGGGGTGGCGGCCGGGAACGTCCTGATGGGAGCAATGCCACCATCAAGCACGAGGGCTCAGGGCAGAGGAGGGTCGCTCACTGTCCCAGCACCCTGACACCCTGCTGCCTGCTCCCAGCAGCGTGGCTTTCCCTCTCCAGCCCTCAGCAGCGAACAGAGCACCCTGCCTGCAGCAGCCCTGCCTCCCTCCAGAGATACCTGCTCCGCAAGGAGGAGTGCCCAATTTAGAGCAAATAAAAGGGGATGGGACAACGCACGCTGCATCTACACTTGGGCGTTTTGTCTCCTGCTAGGCAGGATTTCTCCTTCCCTCCTCTGTGCGCCCAGGGTGCAGGGCTGTGTGCGGGGCTGGCTGTCCGCTCTGCTTTGCATCAGCGAGGAATTGCACGGGGCCAGCCAAACATTCCCAGCAGGGACAGCTGAGCTGGAGCCAACGCTTCTATTAATGCACAGAACACTCTGTGCCACAGCTTTTGCATTGCCATGGGTATTTTAAACATTTCATCTTCTCTGTCACTTTGGCTGCACGAGGTGATTGCAGCATGCCAAGGGCCTGTGAGGTCCTGGCCGGCTCCACTCCCCGTGGGCAGAGCTCGGGGCTGTGGCCCCACAGCATCTCGTCCTGCAGCACCTGGCACGGCCCCGTGCAGCAGGGCTGGCGCTCCCCCACGGCACCAACACCACACTCCCGCGTGTTTTACACTCCCAAATGCTTGCAGAGCCCAGGGCTGGTCCCGCTGGGGCCGCATCCCTGCAGTGCCATGTGGGCTGAAATTGGCTCACTTCGATCCCAATTATTTATCAAGTGGAGATAATGAGCCTTAATGACCTCGTTGTGTGGTGGCAGAATTAATCGTTATATGGCGCGTGGAAATGCTAATCCCTGTTAGAGCTGCAGGTTGGCAAGCCCTGTGTCTCCTGCACAAGCTACTCCCGGAGGCGCTGCGAGGCCGGGGTCCAGGTGGGAGCAGCACTGTGTGTCAGGTTGCAGCATCCCGGCTGCATGAGGCAACTGTGGCAGCCCTGGGTCCCTGCTGGGAACGTGGCCACCCCAGCATATGGAAGCTGGTAGCGTCTGACAGATCCACGTTGTGCCTCCCTGAGAGGCCCTGGCACGGGCAGGCTTTGTGCTGATTTTTCTTTTTATAGAAGAGTCGCCGTCAGCAGGGCACGGAGCGGGGCGGTGGCTCGCGTCCATCACCGCTGCCTGCAGGGGTGAGCATTCTGCTGCCAGCTGGTCCCGTGCTGGCAGCTGGGCTGCGCGGGGGCCAGCGAGGTCCCTGTGTCTTCAAGCAAGCCCAGGGATGAATCTTCAGGGTTTATGTGGATCTATAGCATGGATGGAAAAGCCAGCCCAAAGGAGAGAAGAGGTTTGGAGCTTTTCAAGTTCTGGTTTTGACTGTGTTGTGGAAGCTTCCTAATTGTATAGGGGAAATAAAATTCAGTAAGGGATGGCTTGGGATCCGCAGTGATGCTGCATTTCAGCCGTGGATTACCAAGCTGCCTCTGGTGATCTTCATGCTTGCTTGGGGGAATCTGCACCAGCGAAGCCGATCTCTTGCGCTGGGACCCAGTGAGCGCACGGTGCCCAGACCATCAGCCTCTGCTGGAGCGTCCTCGCAGCCAGGACGGGGACAACGCATTGGAGTGAAGATGTGCCCCATTATCCTGTGCCAGAGAGCACAGTTTGCCCAATAATCTGGAAATTACTACTCAGGAACACAGGTGCAGCGTCTGAGCCAGGCTGGCAGGCAAGAGGAAACACAGACAGGCTCTGTAGCTCTCAGTGGCAGAAAGCAAGGACACGCTCTGGTGGGACGCTGGCATCGCTCTGCTACTCGAGCCTCAGCTTTCCTGGCATGCAGGGGGAGGTGCTTGATGTCGGCACCTGCTGGGGCTCCGAGATGGGGAAAGGCGAAAGAAAGCTCCCCGGGGGTCCAGGCACCCACGGCACGGCTGCAGTGAGAAGCCTGCAGTGGAAAGGGCGAGGCAAAGCCCAGATAGTGAGGGCTTTGTTTTAAAAATGGGGAAAAAAAAATCCCTGGAAAAACTGGCTTTGCCATTTCTGAAGACCTTTAACATTTCTAAGGAGTTTTCTGATCACGAAGGAAAAAATGATAGCATTCATAACAAGCTGCGTTTGACAACAGCCATGTTTCTGTTTCGGAGCGAAGGACCAGGGCCGATTCCAGGACAAGGGGAGGGTTTGCTCCAGGTTTTCCCAGCTGGGGAGCAGGGCGGAGGCAGCTGCTCCATGGTCAACCATCTGTTGCTCAGAGCAAGCTTTGGAGCCGTTCTGCTGCTCTCCGGGGAGAGGAGATGTTTTTGCCCTGGCTCACCGGGCTTGACAGAATTCCAGCTTTGCTGAGAGCTGGCAGAAGCTGCTCAGGCGTTTCCCTGCCCCGCCGGCAGAAAGAGCCTGAAGATGCTCCAGGGCACGTGAGCATCCCACAGAGGGAGGGAGCTCCCTCTCCCCAGCTTTTCAGACCGACACGGCGATCACTTCGGTGACACAAAAACTTTGCTGGTAAAAACATCTCCCAGGAAGGCTGCATTGAAGAGAACTGAATTCTAAACCAAACTCCCAGCCTGGACCATCCCACCCACCCCAGCACCTTCACCTCTCACAGCCAGCACGGTCCCCAGCGGCTGTGGCTCACCAGGGAACACCGCTCACCTTTGCTTTGCAGGGCTGTAGTTTGACACAGCGATTCCTGGTTGCTTTATAAGGCATCATGCCTGCCTGGCAAACCCTGAGCAAAGACCATGCACCGTGCCATGATCTGCACCTCCTGCCCCTTGCAGCAACGGGACCCCCTTGTTTCATCTCTCTTCCTACAAGGTCGCGCCTGTGCTTATAATGCTTCTTGGAGCAAACTTCCCAGAGGTGCGGGTGTGTGGGATGTGGCAGGTGGTGCCCTGGGACTTCTCCAAGTGTTACCTTTTTCAAACAAGGAGGAGATTTCACCCGCACCCGTAAGCAAGGGTGTTCACACAGATACTCCTGGGGTTTCGGCTGCGCTGGATGAGCACGGTCCCTGCGAGAGGCACCTGTAGGGCAGGTGCAGTCCTGCAGATGGCCACGGGGACAGCCCCATCCCACTGCTTCCTGCTCTCCTGGCAGCTCCACTGGGAAGGTGTAGCTGCCCTTAGCAGCCCCCCCATGTGCAGCATCCCCTCCTTAATGCCTCTGTGCCATGTAACAGCGACACTGGCACGGAATCGTGGCATAGCAGAGGGCAAAAGGGCCAGGCTCCGGCCGGCATAACTCTCGTCGGGGGAGATTAAAATCTGGCTCGAAAGTCGGGAGCAGCACACGCTAGGGTGTAGCTGGACAGCAGGCTGCTGGGCTTAGCCTGGCTTGTTTCAATTATGTTTATCTTCCCTTGTTTTAATGGTGATATATTATTGTAATGTGCATGGAAATGAAAGCAAAAATAGGGCAGGCGATGGCGAGGCTCGCTGCGCTATAAATACAGAGCAGCGCCCTGACTCACCGGTTGTCTAGTCATTACTGCTGACTCCAGCCCTGCAAAACAGCCTCTGCAAATAGGTGCAGCCGGGGCCTCCGCCAAGCCTCCAGCTCCAGCCCCCCAGGCCGGGCTGGGCAGGAGGGTGCGGGGTGTCCACCGTCGGGGCCGGGGTCTCCAGGGCCATCGGCCCCACAGGTGAGCTCCTGCAGCTGCTCCTCCAGGCTGATCCCTGCTGCACACCTCCTGAGCTCCTTGCAGAGCAGACGAACCCACCTCCTGCTTTTGAGGTGTGGGAAAGGCAGCGGGGAAGGAGCATGGGGTTGTCCCCCCGCACAGCATCTCTATTCTGCCCTCCTAGTGACATGGGACAACCCCTCTGGCACCACTGCGTGGGCAGCACTGAGCTCTTCCCAGCCTTGTTACCACTGCTTACCTTGGAAAAATGCTTTTATTTATATAGATATATTTATATTTTTATATAAACATAAATATACAAATATATAAATATATACATGCTGCACCTCCAGCCCTGCCTCTCCTGGCACATCCAGCCCTGGCAGCTCGGACTGCAGCTTTCACAAAGCTCCCACGGCTGCTGCCCTTGCCCCTGCTCTTGTTTTGGGGGGATGGAGTGCGGATAGGGACATTCCTACAGAAAGACTTGGGCCCTGGTCCTGTCCGACAGTGCATCAGGAAGACAAAGCCATGGAGGAAGCTGTTGGAGGAGCATTGCCTGCAAACGGAAGCACCAGAAGATGGGTGCTCTGAGCTGGGCGGTGGGGACATGCTCCAGGAGTGATGGGTGCTACCGAGGCCAGGCACACCAGGGTCCCACCTTGCCCTGCACACCCTAAATCGTCTTCACCTCACCGTGGCTCCGCAGGATTTAGCACAGGGACCAGGGGAGTGGCTCTTGGGCAGCCTGGAGCCGAGCCAGCCTGTGATCACGGTCCTGCCTCCGCGGCACTCGTGGGCACTGCTCCAGCGCGACCGCGCACCCGCCAAACCGGTGCCAGGTTGGTGCCGTACCACTGCCATGCTTCCAAGGCTCACTCACCGGGGCACCCTGCCCTTGAGCCCTCCTAACACACAGCCCCCTCGCCCCGGCTTCCTCTCCAAAGCACAGGACGAGGCTGGAGGGCTCCCACGGTGTTGAAATCCCCGTTCCTGTTTACAGCCTGGTGTTCTGCTGGTTTTAGCAGCTCTGCTTGGTTCTTCCCGCAGCACGGGCAGACGCTGGCGGGGAGCCTGGCAGTGCCCGGAGCGCGGGCCAGGGCGGCTGCCTGCTCGTCTCCCACTGCCTTCTGCCGGGAGTCGTTCGACCGGTCGGACGCCAGCTTCCCCATCCTGATCGCAGGGAAGTTTCCCCACAGTGGGAGCGTTTCCTGCATTCGCAGATGTTTGTAAACTCCAACGCAGGAATTAACAAATCGGGGGTAATGGGCACAGCCCCCTCCCAGCTGTGTGCCCGTGCAGGGAAGCACCCCTGGAGCTGGGAGGGAGCTGGCCCCAGGCCCCAGCACTGTGCTCCTTCCCCAGCCAGCACAATCCTGCCCTAAAAGCAAGGGATCAACCCGGCCCGCAGCCTCCAGGGTGCCGCAGCCCCGCAGAGGGCAGAGCATGCTCCCGCAGCAGGACACCACAACAGGCTGCTCACACCTTCCTTCAATGGGATCGCAGCGGCTGGGGCCAGCGGGAGGCTCGGGGCCACCCCATCTCCCCCTGACAGCCCCCCCTGGGGTGAGCAGGGGCCCAGAAGCAGGTGCCTGCGTGGCTCCTTCAGCCAGCCCGGCCCCAAGCAGGGGGAGCTCAGCAACTCCCAGCACCCGAGTCCCCACCACGCTCCCGGATGGAGGCAGCAGCATCCCCTCCAGGGGACCCCTCCTAAACGCAGGGACAAACAAGGAGGACGCAATTCTGCATCGATCCCAACACCCAGAACTTTGGGAAAACATCTGCCTGCATTGTGCAGCAAATTGCACAACCTGCAGGCTGGCCATGCCTCCTTGGGGGAAACGTCCCTTTTTTTCCATCTTAACTGCACCTGTCCGACGGGCACGCTTGGTGCTGCCCTTTTTTAACATCCGAGACAACTGAGACACATTCCCGCACCAACAGAGAGAGTTCAGAAAAAGAGGACAGACGGAATTATCAGTCCTTAAAAAGCACTAGTGAAGGCTGAAGATTTTTTTTCCTCAAGATCCGGTCTAAGATCTCGCTTAGCACACGCCGGGACAGCGAAGGCACCTGTGGGGGGTCAGCTCAGCCGCGTATGGCCATGAAAAGCCTGCCCACGCCTCGGGGTTGGCACCTGGGGGTGCCCACACCTGCGGGTGCCCACCTCACGGCACACCTGCACCCCAGCGTGCCCACGGCGGCCCCGCCAAGCCGCAGCCCAGCTGTCCCAGCACCGGGCGGGGTGGGAGCCCCGGGAGAAGCCCCCCCAGGGCCGAACTCTGCGTTCCGGCAGCCCGCCGCGGGGGCACTCACCTCTTTTTCTGCACCGAGGGGCTGTACTTCCCTTTGTTGCGCTTCCTGAAGAGCGAGTGCATCGCGTCCCCGGCCGCCGCCGCTCTCCGCCTGCTCTTCCCCCGCTGCCGCCGGGAGCCTCTGCGCCGGGCACGGCGGCG
>VXAV01012063.1:156816-179966 GCA_013399715.1 Alectura lathami
ACCTAAATCTCCCCTCTTTTAGTTTAAAACCATTTTCCCTTCTCCCATCACTACACCCCATGACAGTGAGTCCCTCCCCAACTTTCCTGCAGCCCCCTCTAGGCACTGAAGGCTGCAATGAGGTCTCCCGGAGCCTTCCCTTCCCCAGGCTGAGCACCCCCAGCTCTCCGCCTGCCTGCACAGCAGAGGTGCTCCAGCCTCTGAGCATCCCCGCCGCCTCCTCTGGCCCCGCTCCGACAGCTCCATGTCCTTGTGCTGAGGACCCCAGAGCTGGGTGCAGTGCTGCAGGTGGGGCTCAGGGAGTGGAGCAGAGGGTGGGCAGTCCCCTCTCTGGGCTGCAGCCACGCTGCTTTTGGTGCAGCCCAGGACACAGTTGACTGGGCTGCGAGCACACACTGCCTCCTTATACCTCTAAGTCCTTTTCTGCAGGGCTGCTCTCTATCCACTCATCACCCAGCCTGTGTTTGTGCTTGGGGTTGCCCAGGTGCAGGACCTTGCTCTTGGCCTTGGCGAACTCCATGAAGTTCGCACGTGCCCACCTCTTCAGCCTCTAGTCCCTCTGGACGCATCCCTTCCCTCCTGCACGCCGACCACAGCACACAACCTCATGTCAGCCACAGACCCGCTGATCTGGAAATCTCTCAAGAGCCAAGGAGGAGCTGGGAAGCAGCCCCGGCTGCAAACTGGGCAGCATGGGGTGCCCCGCGCTTCCCTCCCCATTAATGGACTGGGGACAGAGGTAGTTTTGGGGGCACGGCAAGGGATGCTGACCAGGGCAGCGGGTGCCCTGGGCTGGGTGCATCCTTCCCACTAGGGTGCCAGGCTGTGCCCACACAGCCAGTGGGAGGGCAGTGGGACGCCTGCCCCCGGCCCGCCACCACCTAAGAGGTTTTGCTCACCCACCCGTGAGTGCACAGCAGTCAGCAATTAGGAGCGGCTCTGGCCTTTTTATCCCGGGATTTTGTGCCCATGTGGGATTAAAGGCCTGAATACGTGATTGTAGCTTCCCCACCAGCCCCAAATCCTCTGCTGATTTTCTTTCTGGGGGCACATCAGTGCAGGCTGTGACCTATTGATCCCGATCCCCCGCTTGCGTCGCATCACTCTGTGCGGGGACAGCTCAGAGCCTCCATCCATCCTCCCAGTGCACAACAAGACCCTGGCGGGGCCGGCATCACCCATCCAGGCAGCGGGTTCCAGCGGTGACAGCACAAGGCAAGTACGTGTGCAGGGGGCTGGGGGGTGAGGATGGGGCAGGCGGGTGCTCCCCGAAACAGTGGGATGTGGGGTTTGCTGGGTGCTGGGTGGTGAGCTGTGTGGGGTTTCTGAGGGTGGGCACCCCAGGGACACAGCTGCTGCCCACACCCCTGGCTGAGCCTGGGTCGTGCTGTTGGGTTCTTCCTCCTCCTCCTCTCAGGGGAGCTGATGGGCTGTGGGGACCAGAGTGGGCCTGGAAAGGACCGAGAAGCTGGCACGCACGGCCATGGCCATGTGTCCCTGCTGCGGTCCTGCTTGTGCCCAAGGAACAGATCAGGTTTTCCCTTTTTTTTTTTTTTTTTTTACTTCTGGAGATCTGCCCAGTTCTGCCATGGTTCGTTCAGAGACTGGGACTGCCACTGTGCCTGGCATCAAGTCTCCTGTCCCCTTCCCCAGATTCCTTCCAACCCAAGAGGGAGGAGAGGAGGGCGAGACCCACTCCAGCTCCCTGTATTTAACCACGTGAAGCTCTGTGTGCCTTTATTTGCTCCAGGAACGCTTTCTGGTTCTCGTGCCCCTGATATCTTGCAGCAGCGCATTCCTGGCACGCGGGGAGTGGTCACCCCTCTCCCAGCCCTATGAGCCCCCAGATTCCCTCTTCTAAACCCACGAGCAAAGCTCAGCAGAGAGAGGGGTGTCCGAGGAAATGGCTTTGCCTACCGGAGGGTTTTTGCACCAAGTCCCGTTGCCTCCTGCGCCAGCTCTGCAGCCTTAATCCTCCTAATCTCCCCACATCCCCGGCGTGGCTCATTTTGGTGCACGGATGCCCTTGAAAGCTGCCAAATTGCAGCTGCTCAGTGAAACGTTGAGCAGCGAGAAACCCCGCTGGAGTGGAAAGATATGGCTTGTGCAAACTGCCCAGGTATTTTGTTGGCTCGGGATCAGAGGTGCTGCACAAAGCCGTACCGTGGGGACGGGCTCCCAGCTCTGCTGCCGTGCCTGCCCGCAGCCCACGCCTCTCACCTGAGCTCTGCAAGGCTGAGCTGCATGTGAGAGCTGTGGTATGGGGGGTGCTGGCAGCTGTAGCACTTAATTTTGGTGCCTTGAAGCACATTCTGCTAAAAAGTGTACGCAGAGCATCCTGCCATGGACCTGGGGTGTAGCCGTGCCCGCTGCTTTGCTGGGTCCAGGTTGCCTTCAAATTGTGCTGGGTGTAGCACCAGCTGCCCGCAGCACAGCACATCCCACATGGAGGTTTCCTTCCCATCTCCAAGCTGAGACAGGAGGCTTCTCGCCCGTCAAAGTGGAACCTTTATTTTTCAAATGATCCCTTCTGCTGCCTTGCCAATGCGGTGGCTCCCACTGCCAGCCCCGGCGCAGTCCCAGTGCCCTTGGGTACAGGACAGAAGCAGACGGTGCTGGCTGGGACAAAATTGGAGCCGGTGTCAAATCTGGGAGCAGGGAAGCTGTGCTTGTGCTCAGGTGCTGCTCTGCTCCCAGGGGTCCTGGTGCAAGCAAAAGGCAGAACAAGGAAAGTCCCTTGAGCACTGAGGAGCCCATGCTGGGGACAGGGCTTGGTCCCCATGCTGCTGGAATGCTCATCGAGCCCCTTTTGCGGGGCGGGCACCCCGACGGAGGCAGCGATGTGGCAATATTGACTTAACCGGGGTAAGAATCTCTTGAGCCACCGCTGCGGGAGGGGAGCGGGAGAGGAGCATGTTTTATGCAACACGATTGCATTTTCTTGGCAAGCCCTTCTCGGAGCAGCTCCCACACCCTGCCGAGCCCTCGTTGCTCCACCCTGCACCGTGCCCAACAGCTGAGGGTGTGGGGTGGGCGCCAGCCCCCCCAGCAGGGGGCTTGGCTGGGTCAAGGGGACAGGTGGCTCCTGGGTGTCACTCTCTGGTCCCCTGCTGGCATCTTAGTGCCAGGACTGGCTGTCCCAGTGCATCCCAGCGTGTCCCAGTGCATCCCACCCCATTTCACCCCATCCCACCCCATTTCACCCCATTCTGCCCCCCNACATCCTGGGGTAATTCTGGAAGGTTTTGGGTCTCGGTGGTTCACTCCGGTAGTGAATCATTGTGGCTTTTCCCCGTGCACCCCAGTAGTCACCGTGGCCCTGCAGTGCTGAGACATTTCAGGGACCCCACTCCCCCACAGAGATGCTCAGCCCCGGGGGGCGTTCCAGTGGTGTTTCCCAACTCAGAGTTTCCTCTGAGGCTCTGGATGGGAAAGTGGGTCCAAAAAGTGTGGTAACTTCTTCCACAAGCTGAGACATTCAGTGGTGGAACAAAACAAAAATTTGGATCAGCACAAACCCCACTTAAATTCTGTGTAGAAGTTTTTGATAGCTCTGCTCAGAGGAGCCAGGCTGGGCCGCTTGCTCGGGGTTTGGTGGCTATTTGGGGTTGCAGGGAGTTCCCGGGCAGGGTTGCAGGGCACGGGGACACCTCCGCAGCGCTGCTTCCTCCTGCAGGCTCCCACCCGGGCAGGAATGCAGCCGGTCCCGTTCCCAACTGGCCCCGAAACCTCGCTCAGCCCCGTTGGAGGCTGCTTTTGCTCTGAAATCGCTCCCCATCCCGGCAGCCCCATCTGCATTTGGGCTCACAATCCCGAGCCGCTGTAGTGCGCAGAAGAGCGAGCTCAGGGGTTTATCGAGCTGCAAGAAGCAAATACAATAAAACCAGTGCGTTGCTCTGGAGTGAAGCCAAGCTCCTGGCCCAGCAGCATGGGTGGTGGTGGGAAGTGGCTTTTTCTGCTGCCTGGTTTGAGTCAAAGTGTCACCAACGAGAGTTAAATATTGAACAAACATGAATCAAAAGGGAACGCTATCAGCCAAGAAAAACAAAGCAGCGTGCGTGGCTGCGGCTCTGACTCATTTGGCTTGAAAATGAAGCAGGGAATAAATTAAATTCGGCTCTTCCTCGCCCTCTCGGTAAGGAGTAGGGGACACGCACCATCGCCTGGGGTGGTGGCTTTGATGCGGGTTGCTGGTGAGTGCCACTGCCACCCGTGACAGGCACCAAGCGGTCATTGAGGACGGGTCAGGGGCTCCTGCACTGGGCTGTGGCCTGTGGGGATACCCGTGGTGATGGGGTCCTTGCGGGGGGACCTTGGTGTCCCCTCTACGTGGTGCCGCAGCCCCAGACCTGGGGGGGAGCCCTCTGCGCCCCTCAGAAGATGATAGAAAGGTCGAGCCTCAATGGCAGCTTCTGGCCTGTGATGTAAGAGCTGTGAGTTTCTGGGGTGCAATGTTTGCATCTGCATAAATATGCACATGGGGTGCACCCACGAGCAGCTGCCTTGAGGCGAGGGAGATAATGCTCAGCTTCCGCCACGGAGGATGGGGCAAGGCAGATGCACCTTGCTTCCCGGCACATTTTGGGGATATGCATGTGGGATGCATCCATGGGGCACCCCTGTGGGCTCCCTGTGAGGAGGGAGGTGGAGATGCTGTCACCAGGGCAGGACCTCGGTGCCCTTGCAGTTCACACAGCTGCTGGGTGCCACCCGTCCCGGTGGGGTGACACCGCCTTTGGCAATCCCAGTGGGTGAGTCGGGGAGCAGGGCCCAGCCCCGAGCGGCCGCAGCACCCCGGGACCAGCAGTGCCTGCCCGCCGCACCGCGCTGCCAGGGTTTCGGCAAACCCTGCTGCCATCGCCCATCCCCTCCCGGCTGCAGGATCCCGTCGCGGGGAGCACGCCCAGCACCACCCGGCCCCACATTGCCACAGCCCTGGGAGCAGCTGCTGACCCTGCACCCCACCTGGGGTCCCCTGGCATCTGGGCTGCAGCGGGCTGGGCAGGTCGGGGACCCCGAGCACACCTTGGGGTGTGCCACCACCCCGGTGGTGGCACAGCTGGCCCGTGGCTGGCAGGGTGCCCGGTGCTCCCCGTGCTGCTTTGTTGGGTCGGTGCCCATCTGTCTGCTGCATGCGGGACTGCGTGAGGCTCGGAGCAAAGCCCAGTGTGGCTGTGTGGCAGCATGGGGACTGTCCCCACAATGTCCCTGCCAGCACGGCCAGAGATGTTTTGCAGAAGGATGGCCCTGGGCAGGCTGGAAAATCCTGCAGTGAGCAGCCCTGGAGGGGACAATTCTTTGCACTTCTCATGATATTTTTTACCAAAAACTTCTCCCTCCATCTCCTGACTGCAGGACCTGGGGAGCAGCAGGAGTGCAGCAGCACGGCCAGTGTGAGGTGACACCACATCCCCGTGGGGACACACTGCATCCCAGGCAGGGACACAGGGCCCCGGGCACATCTCAGTCCCGGGTGTGACACCTCTCACCCAGAAACCTCGGAGACGCTTCCACCACGGGCAAGAACCAGAGCACCCCGCTGACGTCCCAGCCACGAGGGTGCACGGTGACAGAACCCCAGCGGTGGCAGCTGTCCCTGCGCCTCGCCAGGGTGCCGAGCTGGGAGCTGTCAGGCGAGGAGGCTCAGGCACATCCTGCATAGTCACTCGAAAACGATGCTGAGCGGGACCAAGCCTGTAATTCGCAGTCTTCTTCTGAACTGCGTCGATAGCGCCCAAGAGCAGCGCCCGTGGGCTGTCCCCAGGGCGTGGGCGCACCCGCGGGGACCGGCAGATGCATTTCCCAACCCCGGGACTCGCCCGATCCCCAGCCCTGGGCTGGGCTGGCTGCGCCTTCCATGCTGTAGAGAGAGGAACAAAATTCCTGCGTACGCATCAGGCGGCGCAGTGAGGCTCACTGGGTCTGCTCTGCCACCCTGAACACGAGCGGGGATGTGTCTGTCTGTCCCGCTGTCTGTTTGTCCTGCCCACGGCAAGGCACCGTCATCCTTAGGGCTGCGCCCCGCTGCAAGCAGCTCCCACCTGCCCCCTTTTCCTCACTCCCAGGGCTTTCCTAGCAGTCCCAGGGAGTTCACACACTCCTACATAACCTGACAGCCTTGAACCTTGAAAACCATGCAGAAGTTGCGCCCCAGATAAAACAGATTTTTTTTATTTTTATTTTTTGGCAGCGGCTGGGAAGGAGGTGATGGGTGCACCTGTCTGCAGCCCAGCCCTAATGCAGCTCGACAACGCCTGCAATCGGCTTTAAATAGTTCGATGCGCTGAGCGCCACGTGAAACCCTCACTATCAGTACAAGCTGGGGGACGCAAGAACTGAGCAGAGCCCTGCCGAAAGGGGCTTGGGGGGACTGGTGGGTGACAGCTGGACATGAGCCAGCAGTGTGCCCTCGCAGCCCAGAGGGCCAGCCACATCCTGGGCTGCACCCAGAGCAGCGTGGCCAGCAGGGTGAGGGAGGTGACCCTGCCCCTCTGCTCTGCGCTGGTGAGACCCCACCTGGAGCCCGGCCTCCAGATGGGGAGTGCTCAGCACAGGAGGGACATGGAGCTGCTGGAGCACGTCCAGGGGAGGGCACAGAAGTGATCCCAGGGATGGAACACCTCCCTGTGGGGACAGGCTGAGAGAGCTGGGGCTGTTCAGCCTGGAGAAGAGAAGGCTCCGAGATCTGACAGCGGCCTTTCAGTGTCTAAAGGGGGGCTGTAAGAAAGTAAGGGACAGCCTCTTTAGCAGGGTCTGTTGTGATAGGACATGGGGAAATGGTTTCAAAGAGAGAGATTTAGACTAGGTACAAGGAAAAAGTTTTGTACCATAAGGGTGGTGAAGCACTGGCACAGGGTGCCCAGAGAGGTGGTGGATGCCTCATCCCTGGAGACCTTCAAGGTCAGGCTGGACAGGGCTCTGAGCAACCCGACCCAGCTGTGGATGTCCCTGTGCACTGCAGGGAGTGGGACTGGATGGCCTTGAAAGGTCCCTTCCAACTCAGACAATTCCATGATTCTATAGTTCTACGAAATTCCGCAAGCCAGCGGTGGTGGTGTTGTAACTGGGAGCAGTTGAGCAAGGTGAGGGGGGAACCAAGCTCCAGCTGCAGCTCAGGGCAGGGTGTTGGTGCTGGAGGTCCTGGGACCCCACCCTGGGCTTGTGCTGCACACGGAGGTGCTCACCGGGCTGTGCCGGGCTGTGCCGGGCTGTGCCAAGCCATGCCATGCCCTACTGACCAGTGCTAAACCGTGCCATGCCGTACCCAACCATGCCATGCTATGCCAAACCATGCCATGCCATGCTGTGCCGTGCCATGCCGTGCCGTGCAGTGCCGTTAGCAGCAGGGGTTTAGCAGGGGGGAGCCGGCAGAGGGGCGATCACATGGTCGCCCGTCTGGGATTAGGTGAGGCCGGCGGCGGCTGGCAGCCGAGCTGAGCGCCTGGCCGCCGGCGCTGCGAGCCCATGGCCCCGGGCAGCAGGAGCCGGGCACAGCAGCCCTAGGGCCCCGGATGATGTCCTACCTGCAGCCCCCTGGCCGGGACTTGGAGCGCTTCGATGGGCTTTCCCTCATTTACTGGTAAGCGGGGTGGGATGCTGCTGCACCAGGAATGGGGCTGTGCTCAGCGGCTCACACAGCGTCTTAGGGAGTGGCGTTAAGCCCGTGTAGGGATGTGCTCAATGACCTCACTGCTTTTTCGGGTTTAATTCTATGGATTTTAGCAGCAGGAACCCCTCTCCAGCGGGCAAAGGGTGGTGGGGGGACGCTGCAGCCGTGGGGCAGGGCCAGAGCCCCAGGACCCAGGGGTGCCCCTGGGCACCGGCAGCAGGAGGGCAGCGTGCAGGTGAGGCCAGCAGTGGGGAGGGCAGGGAGGGGATTGATTTGTTTTACAGGCAGCAGCTGGGGGAGAACCCCGCTTCTTGCAGAGGCTGTGGGTGATTGTGCGGCAGCTCTGGTCCTGGGATTTTTCATCTGGATGCTTCTGCTCAGCACCGGGCTTGAAGGGAGTGTGCCCACCCTGTACTGGTCCGCGGTGCAGGTCAGCATCACCAGCACGGGCAGGGCTGTACCATGGGTGGCAGCGGCAGCCCTGAGCTGTGTGGTGGAGGCGTGAATCTGCAATGCTGCACCCCAAAATAAGGGCCTGGGGTTCTGAGTGTGTGGTGGCTGCAGGACACGAGCCTGGCGCTGGTCTCAGCACAGGGGCTGGGCGGCAGCGGATGCAGATGTCTATGTAGGGCAGCCGGGAGCCAGCGGGAGCGCGGCTGCAGCCGGGGCCAGGGTTCAGAGCGTGCGGCTTTAGCCGATTAACTGGGGGTCAGTGGGCCGGATCCAGACCGGCAGGGGCTCGGCAGGCTCTTGGGGACACCCTGAGCTTCAGTGCGGTCTTTCCTGGGCTGGCCAAGACCCAGTGTCCCCTCTAGGGGACCTGCAGGCTCCCGGAACCATGGATGTCTGTGGGGCACGGCCTGTCTCCTGCTGAAGTAGGTAATCGAGGTGAGGGATGTGGGGTGCTGGGGAGGGTGTGTGGGGTGGCAGCACCCCATGGGGGGCACTGAGAGCCTGGCAGGGCAGCACCCTGCAGTGATGGCTGCCTCTCCCCCAGAAAGCTGCCTGCAGCACTGACGCTTCTCTGCTGCGTGTGGGTGCAGAAAAGGCAGAATCTGTTGTCGGTCGGAAGGCGGTGACGTGGGACAGGCTTGACCTTGCGGGATGCGTCTTGGGGAGCGCTGTGTGCTTGGTGCCACCCACAGGTGCCAAGGCAACGGGGACACGGTGTGTGCATGGTGGCTGTGGGTTGGGGAAATTGGGGCTGTGCAGCACCCCAATCCCACAGCACCAGCACCCTCATGCCCCCGCGCACCCTCAGCTCCATCGGATTGTGCTCTATCTGGCCCCGCTTCCCAGAATCGCAAGGCGAGATTGTTCAAAAGCAATTTTCTACATGAGAAATCTGCTCCTGTTGGGTTGGGTCCAAATCTTCCCCAAATTTGTGTCCCCCCAAGGGGAGCCACGCGCTGTGCCGTGCCGTGCCGTGTCCGGACCCTGCGTGAGACGGGCGCCAGATGCGTGGGGCCGGCGCTGGGCTGCCTGGTTCCGCTGCGAGCAGATGGCAGGGAGATAACACCTCCCCAGTGCGCCGATAAATATGGCCGCTGATTAAAAGATTAATTTTACAGAGTTTGGAATGGGGATTTGATAAACATGGTGTGGCGGTGGGACGTCACCCGGCACGGCGGCAGCCCTGGCCGCTCCTCATTGCACACCCCGGCCTGACCCTGCGGGCACTCCCACCCATCTCTGATCCTCCGGAGGATTCTAGGGCTGCGAACAAGCTTTGCAAATGAGTTTTGTGCTGGATCAGGGTTTGTCTTTGAGCACAGGGATGCTCACAGCTCAGGGATGGGGCCAAGCCCTTGCCAAGCTGCTGTCTGAGGCACGAAGGTGGCAGGGCTGCATCTCCACAGACATCTGTCGTGACCCAGGCTCGGTGACACATCCTATACAAGAGAGATCTTTCCCCAAAGGCTTCGCTTTCTCATGTCTCTGCACTTAGCTGTCTCCCTCCCCTTGTTTCTCTCTTTTCTTGTGGACATGCTGGGGTCACCTAGGCTGGTTTCCTGCTGCTGTTCCTGTGCCTTCCCCGCTCTGCGGCACTTGTGGGGGCGGTGGCAATGCTCCCACCACCCGCCCGGCCGCCAGCATCCTTCCCCTGCTAATAAGTTTATAACCAGTCCAATCCTATGACCGCGGGGATTTAGCCAGGCAGGCAGGCTCATAATCCTGTTAACCCTTTGAGGGTCCAATTCGCCTGTTGAAGGGTCTCTGCTGGTCTCCAAGCTAAAGCCTCGTGGTGCCCACGGGTGTTTTCTCTTCCTCTGGTCAGTTCAGTGTGTCAAGATGCAGCAGGGCTCACGCCGAGGCCGCAAGCAGCTTCTCTGCAGTTTGTGAATGATACACCAGTGGGACTGGAATAACACATCAGGCTGGGTGGGCCCTGGGCAGCCTGATCCGGGGGGTAGCGGCCAGCCCCTGGCAGCGGTTGGGGCTGGGGAGGCTGTGAGGTCCCTGCCAACCCAACCACGCTGTGGTTCTGTGATCACCCTACATCAACATGAGGCTGCTCGTGGCCAGGTGTACTCGGGGAGGGGAGCATCCCCAGGGAATTCCCAGCCTCCGACGTGGTGCAAGTTTTCATGTGAGATCAGCTCCCTGCTAGAAGCTCCGCTGCATACAGGGCTGTAGGTGGGGACATCAGAGGTGGCTCACCAGGGAGAATCCCTCGTGCTGACAAAATCCACTGACTGGGGAGGATGTGGTCAAACGTTACGAAGGTCAGGATAAGGCAGCAAAAGCGTTTGAACCGCCATGAGGCCTCCCCTCAGCCTCCTCTGCTCTGGGCCCAGCACACCAAGGGCCTTCAGCCGCTCCTCACACCCCTCGCCCCCCAGACCCTTCCCCATCGTTGCTGCCCTAGGACTCACAAGGTGATGGGGCCTTGCCTGGGCAGCCGTGGGGGAGGATCCTGCTTTGGGGCGGATCGGTGTGATTGGCTTTTCTTCACCCGTACTCTGGCAGCACATTGCTGTTCCTTCTTCTACTTGAGCTTGCCTGTGACCATCCCTGGTTTCTTCTGAGTTCACTCAAAACAGCTCCAAGGGCAGAGTTTATGAACCCGGTGTGGGCGATGCTGCGACTGCGGAGAGCATGCCATCGCTTCTTAGCCTGACAGCAGCCGATTATCTTTTTGTGTTTGATTTATTATCAACACTTTGTACCCGATCCTGTAGGCAACAGGGTTGTTTTCTAATCAGGTGCAAACGTCTTTTCAGCCTACACTGATATTTTGTCATGAAACAAATGTGGGATCTTCATTAAGCAAGAACCTCACAACACCTCTGGGGGTTCTGCCCGAGCATCCCTCGCTCCCACGGTGACCATAGTGTCACATCCCACCAAGGGCTGCCCCTCCCACCTCAGACCTTCTTACTGCCATGCTCTGGAGCCCGAAGCTTCAGACCTGCTGCTGCTGAAGGACAGCTTTCCGCCTCTCCTTTAATTCCCACCCACGCACACCTGCCCAGACCCCATCCCACCACTAAGCCTCGCAGCGAGACTCCCTGCGGGAGCGGTGACGCCGCCGGCCCCGTGACCTGTCCCCAGGTCTGGCACCTCTGTGCCCTCTGCTTGTCCTGGCAGCAGGGTGAGGTGGCTGTGTTTGTGGGTGTCCTGCTCCCTTCTGCCTCTCACACTCTCCTGGTGCTCACCCAACAAGCAGTGCAGGAAGGAGGCAGGAGGAAGAGTTGTGGAAAAGGCTCAGTGCCCACGTGCTGCTTTTCCAGGAAGTCCTCTCCAAAATCTAGAGGAGAGGTGGATAAAAGCATAGTAGAGTGTTGCACCTGCTCATGATTTTCCATCAGACAGAAAAGAAATTCTCACTAATCTTGTTGCATCTCCACCTGGCCCATTCCAGCCTGCAGATCCCCATGGGGATTTCTGCAGCAAGAAGGCTGGGATCTGCCCTGAGCAGGGTACGGAGACCCTCGAAGCAGCTCCAGCAACATGCTCCTGGGCCAGAGGCAGGAAGGATAATTGGTATTCAGAGGAAAATCCAAGAGGATTTTAAAATGTAAAATGTGCTGCCAGGGTGGAGAGACCTTCACAAAGGGATCTGCACCTTGCGGTTTGAAAGTCCAGGAGCCGACCGTGTCAACACCTGGAAGCCCAGGTCCCGTGCCTCCCGGGGCCCAGGGCCCTGCTGTGGTACAGCAATATGTGCTGCTCCTCAGCTGAGGACGTGGAGTCGTCTCCTTGGCAGTCCCACCAGCAGAAGGACGTCTCCTCTGACACACCAGGGACAACTCCTTAGTGCTGGCTTCAGGTGAGGTGGCTTCTGCACCTGCCCAGGGAGCTCCACGGGCAGTGTCAAAGTGGGGAGCGGTTGTGTGAAGACCTGGACCCCACTGCTGTGGCTTGGGCTGCACGAGTCTTCCTTTTCCCTTTGCCATCAGTCAGTTCTGGAGGCTGGGATGCTAGGGAAAAATTGTCTCCCTGGTTTTAACCTCAATGTTGGGGCTGAAATAATTGAGAAAATAGTGCCAGCAGCTTCCTCTGCTTGTATGGAATTAGCATGCCTGAATAGAGATGTGAAAACTGCTTGGCTGGGGAGAGCACTCGATGCACCCCTCCATTTCAGGTAAAAGGGTGCTTCACAAGCCATAGACGCTGACTTCCCACACAGCTGTGCAGTTTCTACTGGACACCTCACTCCTCTCCAGTTCACTGAGCAGTGTCAAAGCTCCCAATGACACTAAGCCCGGGAGCTCCTCTTCTGGGAGACCAGGGTTTCGCGGCCCTGGTTTCTTGTGGTCTGTGTGGGAAGGGCGAAGAGAGTTTCTGAAACACTTCTGGAACTATTTTGTCATAAGTTAGGTCTGGGTTTTCTCTAAATAAGAGAGCTGTTAACTGGCAGGAGCAGCATCAGTTTGGTGCTTTCTCCAGTGTCAGCCTGTTCTGGAGGAACTGAGGGACTCAGGGTAGGAGACAAACAGCCCCAGGCTTCTCCCTGGTGGGATTTCAGTTTACTTCGCTGCTCAGCAGACAAATGTGTGGTTCATTGCAGTGTCCAGGACAGCAGGTGGGAAGCAGCTGTCACACGGGAAGGACAAAGGTGGCTCTGGGTGGCCCCATAGCTGGGCAGCCTGTGGGCTGCTGCTGAAGGGTTTGGTTATGAAGATGCTGAACGTCCAAGCCTCAAACACTCATACACACGTCCACTTAACTTTGCAGGCTTCAGCGCTTGTGCCATCCCTTTGCTTCAGCAGCATTGATTTATTTGAGAGAAATCTCTAGCTTGTGAGTCAAAGGGTTAATTCTGGGAATTCGTTCAAGAGAAAAGTCCCGAAGGACAGCCTAAGATTGTACAAAACAACATGGGTTGAATTTGGCGCTGGGTGGGAAGCGATCTCTTGCTGTGACCAGGAGGGCCGTCGGTGCTGACCATCAGGTAGCAGCAGAAGGGTGGCAGGTTGGGCACCAGGTGAGCTGTCAAGAAGGACTGCCCAAGGCAGACACCGTGCTGGGGTGCTCCTTGTGCCGAGGGGATGGTGTCCTGGCATGGACCAGCTCCCTGTGGGAGGGGAGCGGGCCTGGATGTAGGCTGGCAGCACCCCAGGGAGCTGAATTCATGTCTATTCTGCCACAAAACCCTCTGGCTGTCCTTGACCAAGTTGCTTAGGGTCAGAGCTGGGCACTGGGATGGGTGGGAAGGTGGCTCCCTAGCAGCAGGCAGGAAGGAAACCCTTAGTGGAGTCTGCCTTTAGGTGCTCTGCACCCTGAAGAACCCAAGGAGGACATCGCCACAGGGCAGCCCCCAGCCATAGGGCAGAGGGGGACATGGCACCATGCAGCTCCTCGTGCTCCAGCTGCCTTGTTCCTGGTCCCATTGACTGGAGCCTTCACGTGGTGTGGGGTGGGTGCTGAGTGCTTGGCATTGGTGTGGTGCGTGGGAGTACATCCGTATCTCCAGATGTGTTGGCATCTGGTGTCTACCTGGTGTTCTTTAGCTGCAAGATCAGAGTTTGGATAAATGAACTGCATGTCTAAAGAGCTTTGGCCACCCAAAGGCATGCTATGGGTTTTTAATATTTCATCTCCCCCAGATGGAAGTCACTTAAAGCCAAAAATTAAAACAGAAGACGACCTTTCAGGTTTGACAGTGTTCTGCAATACTTCGACCTTGCCATGGCCGATGGGAGAGCTCTTGCTGGTCAGATTTGTTGTTCATGCACAGGAGAAGTAACGTGCAGCAGCGTCAGGCCCAAGGAAATATTTGGCCAAGAGTTTACAGCCCCCAGCACGCTGCATCAGGTCTGATGTGTGCTGATGGTCCAGTTAATAATGTCTGGCCGGAAACATGCAGAGGTGCTGTGGGAGCAGCAGGAGGAAGACCCCACTAATGGAGCTTGGCTGTCCCAAGGTTCAGGACCTGTGCCTGAGGTCCAGGAGAATGCATCCCCATGTCCCACTAGCCAGGACATCCCTCTGCTTGGCTGGGGACACGTGGTGGGATGGGGGTGGAAGAGGCTGCTTAAGGGCAGAACACACTTTTGACCTCCTGATGGACAGCAGAACAGCTGAACTCACTTTGCATTAAGTAGGAAATGCTGTGGGCTGGAAAAGATGCTAAAAGAAGAAAAAAAAGCCTGCACAACTAAACCCCTGAGTGCTACAGTCTGTTATTGCTTCCAAAGATTTGCTACGGATTTTAAGTCTTTAGGGATGCCGAGGATGCATGCGCGTTCTGCACTGATCGCTGCCCTTCATCCCCAGAGGGAGTGTGCCTGAAGGTGAACCCAAGTAGGATGCACCCAAATAATGATCCCACTGTTTTAATTCTGGGGGGCTGGAGCAGCCCTGCGCCCGCCTGCTCAGGAAGGCACTGCGATGGGCAGCATTGGCTCTGTTTGGCTTGCGTAAGCTTTAATCTAAAGTTGGAGATGTTTTTAGCTGATCTGTGTTAATGTTGGGTGGAATTAACATGCATACGGGGGCACCACGTGACCCCTGCCCTCCCCATTTTGCCTTGCTTTAACGGATTCCTGCCAAATCAGAGCGGCCGGGCTGGGTTGCCGCCGCCAGCAAGATGCCCGCCGTCTCGGTGCTCTACAAGGGAGCCATCATCATCAGCAGGTGACATCGCGGAGGGGTCGGGGAGGGGATGTGGCGGGTGCTGGGGCTTTCCCTGGAGCAGGGCTCGGGCTCCTCAAACTGGGGCCAACATCTGATGGCATCTGGAGGTGTCTGCTCTATCGACACCTCCACCCTTGCATTGATTTTCAGCCTGGTTTGAGCCGTTTCTTGTTGCTCGTGGTGGTGTTTTCTCAAATATTTAATCAAAATACTTTGTAAACCCTGGATGGTGACTGCCAGCTGGGGTCAGGGCTGGGCTGGCTCCCTGGGCACCCTCCACAACGGGGCCAGTGCCCCGTTTATCTGTTATCTTGGTCTGGACTCTTGAATATGTGAAACATTGCAAGAACATCAAGGAGAGCAGGTTTCTAACGAGGAGAAAAGCTTCCAGCCCAAGCCATAGCAGTGAGTGTCACTGCCCAGTTGGATATTTTGTGAGGTGTTTTGGAGGGCTGTTAAGAGAAGTCCCTGAGGGTCCTTCCCCTCTTACTGGGCTCAGAGGAGCACCTTGTGCCCCATTGTCCTTCCTCAGATGCATCCAACAAGGATTTGGGGTCCAATCTTGATTCAGAAACTCTCTTTTTGGCTTGCAAACAAAATTCTGGCAGAAGGAACATATGGGGAGACCCTTGCCCCGAGCTGGTTGCCCACACGCCCTGCTCTGGGCTGATCACACCAACGTCCACTATCCCCATGGGGTGACCCCGCAGAGCAGAAGTGGGGTTTTCCTAAAGCTGGACTTCATTAAACCAAATTTTAAAAGCAATACAAGGGAGTGAAGGGAGCGTAGGGCAGCTGGGATGTGACTTGACATGGAGAAGCGAAGGTTTCCATTGCTCTCTTGCCCGCTTTGGCTTGCAACGAGAAACTCCCACCCTCAACCTGGCAAAACAGGGACTTGGAGCAAGTCAGGAGCTCTCTGGATTTCTGTTAGATGGATGGAGATGTGGGAAAACAGCCCCTGCCTCCCCATGGTCTTCTCTGCGTGTGTTACAAAACCCCAGGAGTGGGTTTTGCCTGGTTTTCCTCATTATGGGCTGCGTGTATTTGTGAAACTGGTGTGTTCCCGAAATGTCTCTCCGAGCCCTGATTTCATTTCACAGAGCTGGACAGCTGTCCGGCCCCATTAATCTGGGGTAATGAATCGCAGACAGGTCCATGAGCTTTGCTGGGTGGGGAGGATGATGTTCAGCGCAGCACATATTCTCTCATTTAGCTGCAAGGGGATGGCAGGAGGGCTGCTTTGTGCCAGCGTGGGCTTAACGTGTGACCGTGACTCTCACCTGGTGCCTCTTGGTAGACCCATGGGGACACCCAGCATGGTGGGAAGGCTGCTGTGGTGTAGGGGTTGGCTGGGCAGGTGGGTGGCAATTTATTGCAGCCCGTGAAGAGAAGATGCCTCTCCTCTCTCTCCCAGGACACTCATGGGACCATACGGGATGGATCGAACCGTGCATTGCTTCGACTTCTACGACTGTGCCAACGGGCTGGGTGAGTCCTGAACCCCCTGACATCTGGGTCTGGGGAAGCTCCAGCATCCTTCACACCACAGCATCAGTATTGTGGTTTGTTCCCTGTCTGAAGGCTGATTTCTCGTAGAAATAGCAGTTCTTGTGCCTGCCTGTGCTGAGCATCTGATAGCACCTTTCACAGCTGAGATGTTAAAATAAGCTCAAAATCCTGATTAATTCCCCACTGGGGATGAATGAGCAGCTGTGCTGCTGATGGCTGCACCAGAGCCTGGGGCAGGGGCTGAGAAGGACAGAGGGAAAGGTTTTTCACAACTTTCTGCAGACCTTGCTGACTTTTCCAAACAAACAAACAAAAAAAATCCTGGGCACTTCCCATCCTCGTGCCAGTGCCCAAGACCTGGGAATCCCCTGCCAGGTGCCGCAGCCCTCCCAGGGATGGATGGGGCTGTGTGAGGGCTGGTGGGATCCTATTGGAAACTCTGGCCCAGAGGTGTGAGTGTGAGCACAGAGCGAGTCAGCTGTGCGTTGAAGGGCACAGAACATCAAAGCAAAGGGAGAAAGGAAAGGGCATGGTCATACCCATCCGAACGTGGGAAAGCGCCTTGGGCTCATAAAACTCAGCCCAAAAGGATCCAGTATGGCATCTCCTTCCACCTCTGTGCTCCCAGCAGCAGAAGCACTGGAGCTCTCTCATGGTCTCTCAAAAATTCCCTCCTGAGCTGCAGTCTTGCTCCTTGTCTGCCCACACTAGGGTTTCTGCAGTCCAGCACGCAGTCTCCTCCATAATTTTAAATTGTGCTGGCATCTGAGGTCCCTAGGTGACCATCTGGGGACCCGTTGCAAGAAGTCAAACTCTCCAGAGAAACATGCTGAGGTTTTCTGAGACCACTTGTTAATTAGAGGCTGGTCCCAGCTGTTGGCTAACGAGGCTTTCCTCTGCAGAGGGGCGGCTTTGCTGGCTCTTCTCTCCTGGTCGCCCATTCACGATGTGGGAACTCAGAGAAGTTTCTTTGCTCACTGACCATTTTAGAATCACAGCACGGTTGGATTGGAAGGGACTTCGCAGCCCATCCAGTTCCAGCCCCCTGCCGGGGGCTGGCTGCCACCCCCCAGATCAGGCGGCCCAGGGCCCACCCAGCCTGGCCTTGAGCACCCCCAGGGATGGGGCATTTTAACCCCAGGGGGCAGATTTGTTTCAGTTGGTGGGATTTCAGCTGTTGTGTTAGTTTAGCTGATTAAGGGAGGAGACGCACAAAAGCAGTCTTGCACCATGCTGCTGGTAGGTGTGTCAGTGTGGGTCTTCTAATGCCATTGCCAGCTTTCTCTGTGCTCCCTTGTGAGCCTTCAGGCACCCAGGACAAGAGCCACCCTGCAGCAGCATCCCTCTGCTGGGACCCCGATACAGAGAGGAGCTGGCAGGAGCCCTGTGTCTGCCGCAGGTTTAGCTGCTCAGAACGTATTTGGGTAAAAAGGATGATCTGTGAGCATTTGGTGCCAACTTCTTCCGTGTGGATCCGGGCGTTTCTGCAACCTGGTTTCTGCGGGGCAAAGGCTGCCCGCTCGGCGCTGGAGAGGCGGGTCAGCGTTTGGCCCCAGGTCTGCGGCTCCACGGCTTGGCGTGGAAACCCACATGTGAACCTGGGCAGGAGTTCAAAGGGGTTAGCTGGCGGCTCCCAGAACCAGCCTGGAATTAAGGAACAGCCATCAAAGGAAGTGCTGGTTAAGGAGCATTTCTCAGAAACGCTGAGATCCCATTATCTTGACCTTCATCTTCTTAGGATGGGGAAGGGAGCAATTCACCTGCAATCTGTCCCTTCCTCCAGACAGAAAAAGCTGGCTGGGGCTGCAAGATCAGCAGAGGGATTACGGGAAATGTAATTGAACATTGCTGGCTTAGGTGCAAAGCGGGCGGCCTCGCCCCTTGCAGACCTCTGGCACTGTGGCACGGTGCTGGTGGGCTGGAACCCCCCCATAAAGAGAATTGCAGTGCTGGGGTGGCAGAAGTGGCAAGAGGAGGGTTTGGGCTCCCATGCCTGGATCGAACCCAGTGCTGTCAGGATGCCCGGGGATGAAGGCTGTTGGGCCAAACAACCGGATTAGCCAGGGCACCCCTGACCCGTGGTGCAGAGCTGCCCAGCGAGCCAGGAGCAGGTGAGATTATAGGGCTGAGAAGTTGAGAACTGCGACACTGGCATTAGTGGGAGCAGGATTAGATACAGCAGGGAAGCTCGAGGGTCTTGGGGAGAGATATAGGACTGCTAGGAATTTGAGGAAAACTTCATCTTAGTTGGTGGGAGCTGCAACCCCACCTGGAATTTCCCCATAAACCTTTATTCTGCAAAAGAGGAATGAGTGGGGTCGTCACCATCAGCTCCAGGACCTTTGCCAGAAAGGAAAGATTAAAGCGAGAGATCCAAAATAGGCTGGATTATCTGGCCCTAAGTATGACTTAATAAGCATTATACCGGGACTTTGATGCTGTGATAATTAAAGAGCCGTTATTTACCTAAACTGGGTCCCAGATATAAACTCAATTGAAACAGATGTTTACAAAACACGAAGGCTCTCAGGAAAGCCACCCAAGCTGGAGAAACCCCCCAAAAAAACCCGGAGGTGTTGCAGGGCCAAGTAACACGCATGCCCCAAGCTGTAACGGGCTGCCCGAGCCAGGACCCCCGCGGCTCACGCAGCGTGTGTGGGACAGGGCGGATTTGTCACTGCCAGCCCCACGCTGTCCCACTGCTCGATGCCACCTCCACCCCTGGGTGGGGGCTCCCCAGCGTGAGCCAGCAGTGCCTGCCTTGCTTGGGGAGAGAAAAGGGTATTTTTGCTTTTTTCCCCCCCAGACAAAGTTTGAGTGTGGCTGAGAGCAATGCTGTGAGTAATCACAGATTTTAATAACAAGATCGGATTTTCCCCTGACATTGTTGGGGATAAAGGAGGATTTGTAGATACTGCAGCTATATTAAGCCATTATTACAATTGATTCGCAGACACAAAAAGGAAATGAGTCATTACTCATTTGATACCCAGGAGCCCGTCGCAAGCAGGTGTCGTGGTGCTGCCAGATGCTGTCCTGGCTGCACTGCCTCCGAGGTGCAGAACTTTTCCTCGCTTCCCTGATGCATGCTGGCAGCCCCAGCTGCTTCCTGCCCCGCTGTGAAGGAGGGCTGAAATTCCCTCCTGCCTCTTCACCTGGACTTCCAGGGTCCCTGCCCAGTGTCGTGCCCATGCTTTTGGCACAGCATCCCTGTGCCAGGACTCTCTGAGTCCCCAGGTGTGAGCCTGCTCCCTGGGGCTCTCTGCCACCCACTGCCCACGGGTCACCATCTCCACCAGTGGGCACAGTGACAGCCAGCTGCCCTCCACTGCAGCTACAGCAGCTGCCCAAAGAGGGAATGATTTAGGGCAAAATTTGACATTTTGGTGAATTAAAAAAAAAAAAAAAAAGTGATGGAGAATAAAGCCACTGCCTCTTCCTGCCATGAGTCCCCAGTGCCCTCAGCTCCTCCCTGGTGCATGGGGGCTGTGTGTTGTAATACATCAAGCTCAGGGAACAGACACCATCATTCCAGCAGGGCTGCGGTTTTGTGCCTGGGAGAAGGAGCAGTGGGTGCCTAGAATGGTGTGACTGAAATGAAAAATTACGATAATCTGGTTTTAAGCACCAGAGGCAATTCAAGAGATGAGGTCTTTCCCTAGGGGTAGTTGAAAACTGTAGGGTGCTTTGGCACAGGGCTTAGGTTACAACGGGAAGGGAGCAGCGGGTGGACACCGTGCCGCTGTCCCCAGAGGTCCTCAGCCAGGGCCAGCCCTGGGGCACGTCCCCGCCACGGTGCTGCCTGTCCTCAGCCCGCCCTCCTGGCCCCAGCAGCAAAATGCCCGACCGGCGGGTCCTGGGGCAGATTTGTTAATTAAAGCTGGGCTTTATAATCCTTCTGTCTGCAGCCTGCATCCTCCCAGTGGGATTTAATGAGAGTGGGTAAATAAGTCTCTTGTGCCTTTTCCAGCTGGCTTACGTGCGCCTGCGGGGACGTGGCTGTGCTGTGCCAGCCCTTGGTGAAGGTACCCATGTGGTCTGGGGAGCAGCACAGCCCTAAAGACCATCCCTATGCTTTCCCATGACAACACCTGACGGGTCTCATCAGAGATATACACGCACTGGCTGAAGCACCCCCAGCAGAATCCGGTCCTCTCCCAGCAGTGACCGATTTAACCACAAACGATGACTTTTTGGTTGCTGGAAGCTGGCAGCTCCCTGCCTATACGTTCCCCAAAGCTTGGTCCTAAAGTGGAGCAGGTGCTGCCAAGTGCTCTTGGCCCCTGTGCTGTGTCAGCGGCCGCATCCTGCTCCTGCTGCTGGCGTAGCGCAGGAGGTACGTGGGACTTGTCACAGCTGTGGTTTGCAACAAGTCATAGATCCGAGAGCTGGTTCGTGCCTTTGTGCCACGGCGCTTCTCCTCCCCCAGGTATTAAGGTGATCGGCGGCATCAAGGAGCTCACCGGAGAGGAGTATGGAGTTTATGTGAAGAGGATCCTGCCAGGGGGTGTTGCTTATGCTGACGGTGAGTGAAACGTGGGGAGGGGTGATCAGAAAAGCCAGAAGACAGGACACTTCCATACACTGCCTTGTTGGGCGTTCCAGACGTTGCCTCCTGGACTTCCCCACAGTGTGGCTGGTTTTTGCTGTGATAATCACTGTAATGGGGGCAGCCTTGTCCTTCGGCTGTATGGCATTTGTAGGATTGCTTCGTGTCTTTAAACCAGGCTCCATCCCTGCCACACAAAACTCGCTCCACTTTGCTGCCTGCTGTAATCGCAGGAGCTAGTGTGTGGCCCCAGAATGACTTGTTCTTTGGATCTGCAGGTATTAGGCAAGGATCTACAGACTTCACCTGTCAGAACTTCACCCAAAAAGATTTTTTTTCCAACATTACATCATTTTTCCATCTAATAAAGAAGAATAAATCCAGAACAGATGGAGGTGTCACTCGAGGTTTTCTTCCTGACTTTAAATCGCATTAAGCAAAAGTTGTATGCCGTTTTTGTCTTTGCCTTCATAACTTCCTACAGCACGGGAGGCCTCTGACATTGGCAGAGCTTGTTCAGGGACGTGGTAGAAACTTCATCTATGGGTATCTTGCAAAACAGGTCAGATGAGCATCTCAGGAACAACATATGCATATTTCATTCTGTCTCTGGGCAAAGGCAGGAGAGCCCAGCCTCTCCAAGTCCCTTCAAGCTGTATTTTCTGCAGGTTTTTATCCATTCGTTTTCTTTTCTAGGGCGCCTGCAGCCAGGAGACCAGATCCTGGAGGTCAATGGAGATTCTCTAATTGGAGTTACCAGCGAGAGGTACTGTATCCAGATGGAAATCTTGCATTCCTCTTGGTTTTGTATAATTCTGCGAAGCGGTTTAGGCTGCAGGTTGCATGGAGGACTCCAGGGCATTGCTTTGACTGTGCCCTGCTGGAAAAAAAAAAAAAAGGGATTCTGCATCCAGCACTGTTCCCAAGGGCCAACTTGGGAATTATCAAATGGGAAGTTTCCACGTGAACATTGACCATTTTGATGTGAGCTTTGACATACGGCCGGGTGAGCGCGGTGCCGCCCCGCTGTGACCCAGCGTTAATGCCTCATGGTCCTTGTCCCACAGGGCCGTGGACATCCTGAGGACGGCGTCGGCCACCAGCCACATGCGCCTTCTGATAGCCCGCGATGACGACGCCAGGTGAGGGCCAGCATCTTGCACAGGGAAGGGTGCCAGTGGCACTCACTGGCACCTGGACAGCACTTGCGGGGACCGGGCTCAAAGCCCACGGTGAAGATGGAGGTGGCCAAGGGTCTGAGTGTGGCACAGGCGTGGGAAGGCTCCTCCAGCACCGCTGTGTGGTGTTGAGTTGCCCACAGCTTATCACATCCTGCACAGAGCTCTGGATGAAGACATGAAGGGACAGCAGCATCTTCCCTTTCTTTTCCAGTTAGATGGGTTGGGTTGGTGTCTTCCTTCACCCTGCCTTCCCCAGAGGATTCCTCCCTCCTAGGGAGGATGGGTTGTTTCTCCCTCAAGTCTCTCCCCTTGATGCTCTCTGGAATTTTTTGATTTCCATAGAGATGGCTGGAGGCACTGAAGTGAGAAGAGTTCAGTTTGGTCTTGGCTGGATTTAAGCTGTGTGGGACAATGATGTTATGAGGGCAGAATTGTGGAAACCAAGGTATGGGATTAGATGCTCACATCCCCAGGGAGATCGGGCGCAATGTGCTGGAGCACCCTCTCCCTTTGTCTGGTCTGGGAAGTTGAGGTACACCAGGAACCACTGACATGAGTGGGTGAAGCCCAAGCACCGTTGCAGGCTTCAGTGTGCAATGCTTCGATGCATTAGCATCAGGGACAACGGCTCCATTTCTCATCCACCAACAGCTGCAGAGCATCACTCCCTTGGCAGACTGGTGAGAGTGCTGGAGAGACAGGGACGAGGCACATTCTAACGCAGCAATATTCTGGTGGAAGAAGTATTCGGTATTAATGATGGACTACCTTTTTATTGTGCTCTTCATGTGGAAGTCGCATCTCAAATCATTGCATGAGCTGCGAGTCCCTTGGTAGGTGCTGAGGAAGATCTGAGTGAAGCAAAGCAGGCTGCTGTGAGCAGGGATGCGCAGCTCGCTGCACTTATGCCTTGTTGCCTGCAAAAAAGTCTGTCTGCTCCAAGCTGCTCAGGCCCCTCGGCCTCGCCTCCTGATATTGTAAACTGCATCAGATGTTTCTTAAAGCATCTGCACGCGTGGCCCTGGCTGCAGCAGCAGCTCCTGCTGGCTGCTGGCTGCCGGCAGCCCCCGGCCTCCCCGCAAGGCAGCGTGCAACCTGGCCGGGGCCAGGCAGACCTCCAGCACGGCGCTTGGCTTCCGCCTGCTTATCTGCTAAATCTGCAAAAGGTTACCCGGAGGGACAGTGGGGAAGTAAGCAGTTTATTTTTTTTTTTTTT
>VXAV01012065.1:7484-20247 GCA_013399715.1 Alectura lathami
CTTCCCCCTCCCGCTCCCCCGCCAAGGGCTCCGGCTGCAATCAGCGCAGGGATCGATGCGCCCGCGCTGCCCCACTGCCAGCGGGATGAAGATGCCCCAAAAAAAAATCGTGTTTCATAAGAAGCTCCTGCTGTAGAAGCAATTACTCCCAGTGGCTTAACGAGGCGCTGGCTTTAGGGGGCTTGTGGATTCTTAAGAACATTTTGGGGTCGGGGCGCTGCCCCCTGCACTGGCCCCGTGTCCCCTCAGTCCCCGCGAGCTGTCAGCGGGTGAAGGATAACTGCGCTCTGCCATCGCTTCCCTGTTTCTTTTCTCCTCCCCCCCCCCCCCCCCTCCTTTTTTTTTTTTCCCCTCTCCTTTCTTGTTAAACTACCCTTCTCNTTTTTCTTTTCTTTTTTAATGAGCTCCTAAAAATACGCCTCGGCGAGGCCACGGGCTCCGTGAGTCACCCTCCAGCGCCGTGCTCCCACGGGTGGGCACAGGGCTCTGCGTGGGGACGGGGACAGGGTCGGGGTAGGAAGGGGGTGGCCCCAGTTGTGTCAGGGCACTCGCCTCGTGCCGAGGGACACGGGACACCGCTGTGCCTGGCCACTGTGTGCCCGTGGTGTGGCCACAGCCCCACATCACCGTGTCCCCACAGCAGGGCCACCACCACACGCCACCTCAGCAGCTTGAGCCACCACGTCCCCATGACACAGCCACCACCCCGAGCCACTGCGTCTCCGTCCCAGGTCACCTCACTACCGCACCCACTGCGTCCCCACGGCACAGCCGCCACCCCACACCACCACACCCCCGCGGAGCCAGCACTGGGAGCATCACCCCACCGCGCGGAGGGGGACAACACCCCGGCTGGGCCACAACAGAGACCCCAGCGTGCTCCCTGTCCCCGTCCCTGTCCCCATGCCCTGCTCGTGGGCCACCGCAGCCCCTCAGCCGAGCAGGTGAGGCTCCGTCAGCAGCCGAAGGATGGGGAAGGACAAAGCCGAGAGGCAGCGGCTGCAGCTCCGCACGCCGCGCGCCTGCCGCTCTCTGCAAAGGTTAAGCAAACAGCAGCTCCTGCAGAATCGATGCGCAGCCGAGCCCGCGG
Source organism: Alectura lathami (assembly GCA_013399715.1). Taxonomy (NCBI): domain Eukaryota; kingdom Metazoa; phylum Chordata; class Aves; order Galliformes; family Megapodiidae; genus Alectura; species Alectura lathami. The sequence goes on from VXAV01012065.1 coordinate 8,575, forward strand.
CTGTTTGCTCTGCAGAGCGAGGCGGAGGCGGGTGGCCGGGGGGCGCGGAGGGGCCGTGGTGGTGTGGGGCACGATCGATGCTCGGGGGGCACGGAGGTGGCCGTGGCCCTGCTGCTGGCTTGGAGCTGGTTACAGGGGACTGGGGGGAGGGAGAGGGTGCGCGGTGGTGGGGCCATGGGATGGAGTCGGAGATGCTCCGTGCCTCGGTTTCCCCTCCCGTTGGAGTTCCCACCACCCTGCACCCGGGTGCCCTGAGAAAGGGCACCGTGACCGCCTCGCTGGGAGGCAGAGCTGATTAAACGAGGGCGTTAATGAGGAGCTTTCCAGACAAGTGGTGACTGGGAAGACACGGCACAGTGCCTGGGCACCGTGACAGCAGCACGCAGCTGGGGGGAATGAAACAAGGGGAAACTGAGGCACGGTTCCAGCCAGGGAGGAACGCCTAGTGGCAGTTCAGAGAGGACACGGGCGGGCAGAACTGCTTGGCTGGCTGGTGGCCAGGTGGCCAGCGGGCTGCTTGGGTGCAGGGCTGGCTCCTTGGCTGGCTGGCTGCACGCTGGGCTAGCGAGTTGGCCAAGGCGGCTGGGGGGCTTGGTGGCTAACTGGCTGGCTGGTAGGTGGCTAGGCGGCAGGCTGGTTGGCTAGCTGCTTGGCCAGTGGGCTGGCTGCTTGGCTGGCTGGCTGCCCGCCTGGCCAGCAGGACAGCTGGGTGACCCAGGGGCTGGCTGGCCAGCCGGGCTATCCCCGCTACAGGGACGTGCCCACACCCCCAGCCCGGTGCCAGGCCCTGTCCCCCGTCCTATGGGGTGACCCCGCTGCAGCTTTGGGGGTGAGGCGGGGGCAACACATCCCCCCCGGCCCCAGCCCCGCCGCGCTGCCACTCATTATGGAGGCTGTGGGCGCAGCGGGGCCGCCACCCTCCCACCGCTTGGCAATTAAGGGCTGCCAACACCGATACTTAATTAGAGGCTGGCTGATCGGGACAGCCGGTGACTGATGGAAAATCACTGCTCGCCTGGCAGCGGGGGACAGGGACGAGGTGGGCAGAGGGGACCAGCTCGGGGACTGTGGGGATGTGTCCCCCCAGTGGGGCTGGGAACAGCGGGGACTGGGGTTGCTGCTGGCTGCAGCCAGAGCCACTCAGCCTGCGGCTTTTGGCCATCGCCCCCTTGATGTCCCCAGGGCCCCAGTGAGGTGACCCATCGGCTGGTGGCACAGGGACGGGTGTTTGTGGGGAACTTCTTCCCCCTGCGCTCCAGTGCAGCTTGGTCATGGGGACCCGCTGTCCTGCCCCCAAGCTGCTCCAGTGCTGGAACAGGGACAAGGCGTGACGCACCCCAGGGGTGTGCAGTGACACTGGTGACAGCCCATGGGACACGCAGGGGAGTGGCCATGGGGGACATTCTGCACTGCGCAGTGACACCGCGTGACACGCCGCGGGCCATGCAGTGACAGCAGCACTGGGTGACACCCCTGGGCCATGCGCTGACAGCAACGCTGTGCGATACGTTGCGGGACGGCAGCGACGTGACGCCGGGTGACACCCCGCAGGCCATGCAGTGACATAGCGCTACGTGACACCCCATGCACCAGACGCTGACATTGACTCTGCGTGACAACCCACGGGAGCTGCAATGACACTGTGTGGCACCCCGTGGCCAGGCAGCGACAGTGACACCCTGCGCACCGTGCAGTGACAGTGATGCCATGTGACACCCCACGGAACAGCGATGCCACGCGACCGCGCAGCGATGGTGACACTGTGCGATGCCATGGGGGCCACGCAGTGCCAGTGACACCACACCGCACCCCAAGGGTCATGTGGGGACAGTGACGTCGTGTGACACCTCTCAGCGCCCTCCTCCTGCCCCCAAGGTCCCTCCCCTGGGTGTTGGGTCCCAGACCCAGCCCACGCTTGGGGACCAGAGGACACCGCCCCGTCCCCACGCCCTGGGTGCCCCGTGCCTCACCCAGCCCCACTACAGGGACCCGCCAGGTGCTCGGGGACGGGCGGCCGCCCAGCAGCCGCAGTGTAATTGATCCAGGTGCCAATTTGCAGCAGCCAAATATTTGGCTTGCGCTCCGAGCGCGCCGGGTCCCTGCTCAAACACGGCGCAGGGGCGAGCGGCAGCTCCAGGCGCTGCCCGATCGATGGCGGGAGCTGGGACGTGACAGCGCTGGGGACGCGGCGCAGCGCCCCCGGGCCACCACCAGCCCTGCGGTCACCCCCTGCCCGCCCTGCCACGGCAGATCCTTCCTGTCCCCAGCACCCTGCGGGACACCCACGGGTGACGGGAGCCCACCCGGACCTGTCCCATGCGGGAAGCTGGGTGGCAGCCACCGCTTTTGCGAGCCCACGGGTCTCAGGCAGGGCCACGTGCCCCCAGCTGGATGCGCGCTGCCCTTCGGGCCCCCTCCAGGGCCATCGATTGAGCTGTCGATGACACGGAGCCGAGCCATTTGTCATCGGTGGGGACAGCGGCCCAGCGCAGGATGTCCCCAAGAGGGTCAGGGACGCAGACACAAGGTGTCCCCCCAGCTTGTCCACAAGGCTGACGGGCAGCGGGATGGGCCGCGGGAGCTGGGGAAGGGCCTTGCTCTAGGGCGGTGCGAGGGCACCGTGGGGGGCACCCACGGGGATGCAGCAGCTGATCCCGAGGCCCAGCTCCGGGCTCTGCATCCTCCCCAGGGGTGCCCAGGTCCCTCCCCACGTGCCCACCCCCCAGCCAGGACACGAGGCTCGTCCCCAGCTCAGCCCCGTGCCGGGTAGCGCTGTGCCTCGCAGTGCCCCTGAGAACACCCCTCCCTCGCCCCGCTAAACTCGTTAGCGGCTGGGAAACGTCAGCGGGGCGGGAGCCAAATGTGATTACTGCGAGGCCCCGCTCCCCCCGGCCTCATCGCAGCCCCATTTATCGCGGAGGCAGCGAGCCGGGAGGGAGGAACGCAATCAGTGCTTATCTCTGGCTTAGCCCGTCCTGCTCCAGCCCTGATTTATGGCTCGCTGGGAGGGACTCCCGGCCCCAGCACCACCACCGCAATTAAAGGCACATCAAAAAGCAGCAGAAGGTGCGGAGCGGGGCACGGCGGAGGGTTATTGCTTGTGCCCTGCTCCTCCCAGCGCTGCCCGAATCGCTGGGATGCCGAGCTGATCCGTGCAGCAGAGCACAAGCACCCTGCAGGGCCTTGGGGCGACCCCAGGGAGCAGCACAGGGCAGGGGGAGCTGTGGGACATCTTGGCTCCCACCTCGCTCACACCGCCGGGACATGACCACCCCAGGGGCAAGGCACTGACTCCGGCCTCAGAAAGTCACTGGGAATCCCAGAGCTGGCACCAAGCACGGCCCGGAGCCAACGGCAGAGCTCAGACCCGGGGCTGAGCCACGACCCTGCAGGAAGCGAACGCTGTGAGGCCGCTGGGGCCAGGCTCTGCACCAGGAAGGCACGAGCTTAAGCTTCGCTTGCACGCGGTGAACTTTACAGAGCGCAGCTGTGCCCGGGCATAGGAACAGCCTGGGAGAAGGCCAGGAAAAGAGCAGCGCTTGCAGCCCGGAGACCTCAGAGCCACGGGGAACTGCCTCCTGCTCGGTGCTTTATTAAAACAAACGCCAAGAGCCAGCACCCGCCTTGCCCAGGCTCGTGCTCTCCCACAGGGAGCTGCTGAAGGAAAACTCAAAGAGCAGAAAATCCATTTCCATGGGGCAGCTGCCAGGCGTCAGCCCCTCCGAGGATGCACCAGACCCTCGGCATCGCCCCTCTTTGGTGGGGGCTGACCCACAAGCAACAGCCACGGGTTTACTTAGGCTGCAGAAACAAGGGCAGAAGGGGCAGCGAGCAGCCAGCTGCACACCCAGCTCACACAGGTGGTGTGCTGCTGGTCCCCCACGCATAGCTTTAACACAAAGGAAGGGGAAATCCCACAGCTAATCCCACAGTGCCAGGAGGGGATCAACCTGGGGACAGCCGCTAGCAGAAACTGGACCCAAGGGTCCAGCTATTGGCCCCCAAAAAGAGATTGCCAGTGGGCAGAAGTACCTGAGCAGGAAGTTACAGAAGGGAGATGGGAGACGGCGCTGGAGAAAACTCGCATTCACCTTGGGAAGTCTGCAAGGAGACGCCTCACCCCGCTGTCTGCATTCAGCTGGCAAAGCTCATTAAAACAGGTGGCCTTTCCGTGCCCTTTTCAAACCTGGAAATCCAGGCCCTCGGAAAAATGACAAAAAAAAAAAATGCCCCTCAAAAGGTGACTTAAGAGATGTAGTGCTGGAGGAGGAGGAACGCCAGCCCCCCGAGCCCGGCCACGGCCGCTCCCACCGCCAGGCGCACCCAGAGGAAGTCCAAGGAGGCCTCCAGGCGCGCGTGCAGCCTCAGGACCTGCCGGCGCGTGCCCTCGCGGTCCCCGGAGTTGTCGATGACGTGGGTCGCCAGCCGGCGCTTCTCGTCCAGCGGCAGCTGCGAGGCCACGCGTGCCTCAGCCTCGGCCTGGGACAGCCCGTTCCTCTTCATCAGCCGCGCCAGCTGGGTCTGGGGGTCGCTGCGGGGCGGGAGGCAGCGCTGAGACAAGGGGAGCGAGAGGGACGAGGGGCTGTGGTTGGCCCCCTGCACTATGGGGTTTGCCTGCGGTCTCTGGCACTAGTGGAAAAGGGTACGGGGCAGAGATGTGCCCTGCTTCGTGCTGGCATGGTTTGGGGGTCCCCAGTGGAGGCCAGGCTGCGCGAGACCCAAAGACAGCGGCTTCACGTCAGCAGGAGCCTCCTCGACTCCTGCGCTGGGGTAAAGGAAGGTGCTGCTTCTGGTGCTGACACAAAAGAGGCAGCGTACGGCGAGGCTCCACGCCAAGGCTGCAGCTGAGGGCGGGGGGTGGGGGAACGCGACAGCCCCCTCCAGCCTCCGGGAGAAGTGGCAGCATCCCGGTCCTCGCAGCTCACGTGGCACTTACCAGTAAACCAGCACCGTGTGCTTCATGAACTTGGTCAGCCGCTTGGTCTCAAAGAGCAGAGGGATGTCGAGGATCACGTAGCGGTAGCCTGCAGGAATGACAGCACCCCCAGAAGGAACAGCATTGCTCGGACTCCCAAACGCCCAGCGCTCCGCACGTGCGGCGCAGCTGCTCCAGCAAAGCAGGGGGGAGAGCTCTGCAGCTCCGCGAGCGCAGCTGCTCCCAGCTCCTCCCGCTCTGAGAGAGGAGATGGTTTCATTCCAAGTTTCCATAGGAAAAAAAAAAAAAAAAGCAAACCCTAACCTGGATGATCTCAGACCAAAGGTGAAGCTGCAAGAAATATAATGAGCAGCTGAAATAAGAAGCTGCAGTGGAAGTGCCTGCGCGCTGCTGGCGAGAGCGGCAGTCGCAGCGCCTTTGCTGGCCTCTCCAGGGGAGCAGTGCCCACAGCAGAATTTGCTCTTCTCTCTTTCAGTCGTCCAGGACTCTGCCAGGCTACAGGCATTTTAGCCCATGTTTCCCAGCTCATTTTCCAGCTCAGTTTTCTTCCCTTTTGGAAAGCTTTAGCGAAACAGCTCCGCTTTTCCCAAAGAGAGCAAGGAGATCCCTGCAAACCTCCTGCAGTGACACAGAAACACACGAGCGCCTCCAGGCACAGCCCCGGGGGCCGACAGCTCACCAGGATCCCTCTGATGCCAGTGGCATGCCCTTCACCAGGCTCTCAAATACCTGACCAAAGGAGGCCAATTTTGTCTTTAAACATCCCAGAGCGATGTGCACAGCCCCAGAACCCCTCCTGGCTGCGCCCCCAGGGCAGGGCTGGGCACGACAGCTGTGCCACCAGGACGGGTGGGGACAGCAGGAGACTGCGAGCCTGCCTCGGGGTGGGGTGCAGCAGGTGGATTTGAAACCCCACCACCTGCGAGCAGCCGGTAGAAGAGGGCCTGTAACCGTGAGCTCCCGGGCCCAGCAGCCGTCCCCAGCCACGGGGACGCTGCCAGCTTTGCTGGGGGCTCAGCTTTGCGCACCGAGCCAACGCTCCTTAACCGCCCTGGCCACGGCAACAAAAGCCTGCACAAAGACGTAATCATCCCACAACCCACCATTTTACCAACATCTCCATCTAGACACGCTTCTTGCTGCCCTATGGCTTGATCAATAGAGCTTTCCTTACAAAGCAATCCTTAGGGACAGCATCCAGCTATCCCAAATCATTAAAACCTGACTAATGAGGACGCGGCAGCCTGCTGAACGCGCGCTACGCTCTCACCAAGGGGCAGAACAGCCTCTTCCTCCCCAGCCCACAGCCCGGGCTCAGAACTCGGCCGCATTCTGGCCCCCAGCTCCCCTGCCCCTGTTGCTCCCCTCGCTTGCTGCTCCTTCCCACCCCAAGGAGCGGGGTCCCCGCGGCGCCCAGCACAGCCCTATTCAGCTGTCACGCGGCTCAGCCCCGATAAGCGCCGCCGAACCAGGCTGACTCTATTAAGACATCCTTCTGTCTACACGGAGACCTCCAAAACAGCTGGTGATCTTATCTGGCATTTGATGAGACCAAGTCTGACAGCTGTATTTGTTATATTTATCAGGGGGAAAAGCGGGACTTTGGAAACCACAGCTGTCAGCCCATTTCTCACCTTATCGAGACTAAAAGTGCTTTGCAGCTTTCATCCGAGCCCAGAGAGGCTGGGAGCGGGGAATAATATTCGGCCGTTTCAGAAGGTATGACATTATCCAGGGAGGAATCTCAGCAGAGGCCTCACAATGCTTCTCTCGGGCCCTGCAGATGTACTTTGAGCCACAGAAGAAGAATGGGAAGGGTGGCAGTGAAAGGCAGGAAGGGCAGCAACGAATCCTCTGAGCACCAATGCTAAAGGCCACCGGTGGCGGAGCACAAAGGCCATCACTCAGCACTGGCTCCCGTCCCCCGTCCCCACTTTAACACCGAGCACGGATTGCTCCGTGTACCCGGGAGCCCCAGCCCACCGGCACTGCCCGGCCTCTTACCCAGCACAAAGTACTTCAGGATCTGCTTCAGCATCTCCTTCTGGATCTCGGGGTGGGTGATGGCGTTCAGCAGCTGCCGTTTCTCGGGCTGGCTGAAGATGATGTTTCCCAGAGCCTCGCGGTTTATCTCCCCGCTCTCCAAGAGGATCTCGGTGCCGAAGGCGCGCACTATCTGCTGATAGGCCTTCAAGCGGGGCTGCACCACTGATAACACGAAACAGCCAGAGGTTAGAAACAATTCCACAGCGCAGGCAGCATCAGCATCAGCCGTCGGCCTCAGATGAGTTTAGTTCATCAAGGAACCGAGCTCATTCTCCTCAGCAGAGCGCATCTGCCTGCCAGCACGCACCGAGCACCGAGCCCTGCACACCTGGCACCGCCGCTGCAGGCGGAACCCCCAGCCCGAGGTCCCTTCGAGGTCTGACACTGGGAGATCAAAGCATCCCGGGGACATTAATGCAGCACCACAACCCGGCTGGGATGCGCCGCCGCGGGCGAGGGGGCAGCAGCAGGGTGAGGGGACGCGCCAACAGCAGCAGCACGCTGCCGGCAGGAGCGGGGCCGAGCCCGATGCTGCTGAGCACAGGGCGAGGATTTGGGCAGGGGGTCTGCAGGGTGCCGGGAGCAAGTTTATTTGGCTGAAAACTTCAGCACAGCGTGACCCCAGCGTGCCTGCCGCATGTTGCTAAGGTGTTTTACTGCCTTCAGCCCCAAATTCTTTGTGAGAATGAATGCAGAAACCCTCGAAGAGATCAATTCCCAACAGGTATTTGCAGGGACTCTGGCATTACACGAGCACATAATTTCAGAGCCTTCAAAATCACCAACAAAAAGGATGAAATAATAAAAACATAATTAAGATCACGCTGAGGCTAACCACGGAGAATGACAGACTGTATATAATTTGCTCTCAGAAATCCAGGAACATTGCCACAGGTTGTAACCTCAGGCCCACCTAATAAAAGTCTTTAAGCCCAATTTCTTTCTCCATTGGAATTTCACACGGAGGCAGTTCCAGTGCGGGTGAGATCCATACAGCAAACACACACACATCAAAAAGGAATTGGAGCAAAATGAAGTGATTGGTAGAAAACTGACACCGAGTGTCCGCAGTGTTTTCCTACGGTCTCCGAGAGCTTTCTAGCAAATTTTCCACACCTTGAGGGGAATTACAGCGCAATAACATGTAAGAGCCTCGCAGCTTTGAGTGGCTACAAGGTAAGTTCTTCTACAAACACAACGGCGCAGGCACTCCAGGATGATACAACCCGCACCGCTCCTCAGCTGCAGGCCCCAAACCTTCCTGCAGCAGGGAAAACACATCTCGAGAGCAGCAAGGTGCTGGTGTGCCATGAAGGCTGAACTCCCTCCGAACGGAGGTCTCTGCTGCCTCTTCTTGGAGCACAGCAAGGCCCAAACGATCTCACTGTATCAACAAGAAGGCAACATCCAGCACGGAGGGACTTCTCCCCCAGCCCAGTGATCCCTAACCGAGTTACGGGATGGGTGGCCTGGGGCCGAGGGAGGAGGTCGGAGCCCCAGAGGGAACTTGCCCGAAGAAGTGCGTTTCCCTTGCCAAGAGCTGGCTTTCGAAGCCGGGCTGCACCGACTGCACTGCGCTCCAGGACAGGGAAGTGCAGGGCAAGGTCTCCCCACCACGTTTGTTATTAGGACATGATCTGATTTTTTTTTTTTTTTTTTAATTAGGAATACATCCTAGTTCCGGTCCCCTGAGACAGCTGCTCCGCACACCCTCGTGGGCTGGGGAATGGGAAGGAAGCAGGTCTCCAGTGTACCCAGAGCACCCTCTGCCGTCTGCGCGTCACCGCGCATCAATCCCAGTTGTCAGGGGAACATCGGGAGGAAAGAGACGAGCAATGCAGAACGAACCCTCTCTGGCAATAACATCGGCATCGATCACGGCACAGCCCAGCTCCCGGAGTACGGCCACCACCGTGCTCTTCCCCGACGCGATTCCACCCGAGAGTCCGACCAGGAACATCGTGCTCTGAAACAGAAAGAGAGAGCTGACAGCACGCCAGGACACATCAAATATTTATACCAAACAGGCAACTCCAGCCAATGCTCAGGCATGCGTTTCCAGGGAGCCACCGGGACCTTATTGCAGCCCTGGCACCCCGCTGAGCTGGGTGCCCGTGCTGAAGAACACAGCCAGGCTGGGCGAGGCTTCCCCAGCCCCCGTGAGCTCTGCAGCCCCACGCCACTCGCTGGAGTCGCTCCCCTTTAGCGCCTGCACCCATCGAGCCACGGTCCCACCTGCAGCGTCCCAAATGAGAGGGCGCCTGGAATTTCTGGCAGGGCTGCCAAGGGGGAGGCAAAACCAGCGACAAACAGGAGGAACTCACCCAGCACCTCAGCCCCACAGCACGAGGCCTGACAGCGAGCCCTGCTTGATGCCAACAGATGGGGAGCAAGAGGAGATAAGCTTCCTCTGACACAATCGGGACGCGGGCCATGGGAGCCAGTAAGTAAATCACATCTCCGCCGTACCTGGAAGCCAGCGCTGTCATCAGCAGCGCGCACCGCATGGACAGCACGACAGATGCAGGAAATCACGGCCCTGCACGGCGAGCTCCGGGCTGTCAGCTCGCAGAGGCGGCACGGAGCTCACAGCCTGCGCCCACCGACAGCCCCAGGGCTGGGGGGCACCCCGCAGCCACCCGGCTGGCCCGGAGCAGAGGGTTTCTCTCGCTGTTTCTGCGCTGAGGTCCCTGCTCGCTGCAAGACCTCTCCCTGCTCAGTCCAAACCCTGCAGTTCTCTAAATCACCTCTTCGCCAAAAGGCTCAGCAAGCAGAGGAAGCAGGGAAGGTGGCATCTGCACCCCAGTCCCGCAGCACCCGGAGCACCCAGAGCAGCGCAGGGAACGCACCCAAGCGCCTCCTTTGCAGCCCCCAGGGATGGACAGGGCTTGGCGCAGCTGAGTCCTGCACAGCCCCCAGGACAGAGCTCTCGACCTCGCTGGGACGTTATCCAGAGCCATGCCACCTGCACGGGCAAGGATCATCCCCTCATCCCCAGCCTGAACCTCCCAAGGCCCAGCATGTGGCTGCTGCCCCTCGATGGATCAGCTGGCACTGCCGAGAAGAGACCGGCCCCATAACCACCCCTCCCAGAGCCACGGGCTGCTCTTGGCCACCTCTCAGCCTTCTCTTGGCCAGACCGAGGGAAACTCAGCTCCCACCAGCGCTCCTGGAGCGCCACATGCCCCAAACCTTGACAATCTGGCTAGGCATTGTCCTGGCTCCTGTGTTACACCTCAGCTCCAAAAACTCAGCACGTGGGAAGCGGGTGCCTACTGCCCCCACGGGCCCCCATGGAAGGCTGCTTGGACCCTGCTGATTTGCCTCAAGGTCAGCCATCGGGAACGGGGGTCTGCAGGGCTGCTGAGGACGGCTGGATCGTCACGAACTCGCAGCACTGCTTCCTTTTTGCTACAAAGACACCTGTGTCACGACTCAGCCCTACAAACACGGCCCAGGCCCACAAAGGGGGCTGGATACGTTCTGTGGCAGCTGCAGGCAATTCAGCAGAGGTAGAAAGCAAGAGCTAGAGCCAGCAGCACCTGCCAGCAGCGACGCAGAGCAGCTTCGCTCCGCGGCTGCCGAGAGCCGACACCAGTGCGCACAGCAGCACCACGTGCTCTTTTCCCTTCCAAGAATCCAGGCAAACAGATGGGGTTAACTCCAGCAACAAGGGGGGGGTTCAAAGGGAGCCAGAGGGCAGTCACAACAAACACCAGCGCTTTTCGAGGCTGACGTCAGCCCCCAGCTCTGCTGCCCAGGCCCCACGGGGCTTTCCCTGTGTCGCAGCAGGCACGGCGTGACAGATAGAGGGCCTGATCCCTGCTGCTCTTGCTCCTGAATCACAGCGGGTTAGGATCCGACCCTGGCAGGATTTTATGCACCCTCCGGTGCAGGCAGGGCTGGTGCAGCACGAGGACATAGGGGAGCAGGCCTCTGGAACGCAGCCCTGCGGGGCAGAGGCTCTGCTGGTGTGTTTAGAAACACAAAACTCCCCTGCCCAGGTGGAGGGGCTGCAGTGTTTGTAAGCGCAGCCAGCCCTGCGTCCTGGGCTGCGTCCCAGTGAAGCTATTTCTGTCCCTCCGCTGCGTGCCCCTGCAGGCACGAGTTACTGAGGGGGTAAAAGGGCAGCCTGAAAGGCTGGCGCAGAAAACGCAGCCAAACGGGGCTTGGAAACACTTGCACTGTCGCAGAGACCACGAAAGACCCGCGGTGTGACGCGTAAATATTTCACAAGCCTGGGTCTGAATTGCACACACGGGCAGAGGCCTGCAGATGTTACAGGCAGGAGCCAGAAGCAGTTTTGCCCCAAAATACACCGGTTTGAGATGTTTCTGGCCCGCACCAAGTAAATCAAACACGAAGAGTCAAAATGCAAGGCAAGAAAAAAAAAAAATACTAAACCGGAAAATTCAGGGAGTGACTTCTGCCCCAAGGAACTGAGGCCTAACACACGCGTGCCCCGAGGAAGCCAGGGTCTGGGACGGAGGTGCCCCGCCGCCACCTGCAGCCTGGCCCCTGGAGCGTGGGACCGTGACAGACCGGCTGTTTCGCTGGAGGAAATTTAAAAAGGGGAAAAAAAATAAAAATAAAAAATAATAATAATAATAAAAAAGATATTTCGGCACGGAAAGCCACCACCGCAATCCCAACCACAGGGCAGAACCAGGCCCAGCGAGCCCGAGGGGCCC
>VXAV01012065.1:20864-46597 GCA_013399715.1 Alectura lathami
TGAGGCGGGCTGCGGCCGGGAAGTGACCGCTGCCCCGCCCCGCGCGCCCCGTGATAGGCCAAGAGATAGCATCGCGCGCTGCGATTGGTCGAGCTTCTTGTCAATCGCGTGGGGGCGGGCTGTCTGGCTTCCATTCACTCGTGTTTGTAGGAGCGTGTCCTGAAGCTAAGCAGGGTCCGGCCTGTTCGCGGAGTGGATGGGAGACGGGCTGGCGGCCGGGGGCACCCCGGGGCTGTGGCTGCCTGCAGCCTTGTGCCGAAACCAGGCGGCCCCGGCTGCTTCCTGCCCTTGTCCCCTTACTGACCCCTCCAGCATCACTGTGTCACTCAGTGTCACTTCTGACTGTTGCCTGTTGGTGGGTGACACTACCAGCCCGTGGCCTCTCGCTGCCGTCCCTGCACGCTGGCCTGGGCTGTTTCACAAACCAAGCCTTGGCCACCCGGCCTGAGCCTTCCCCGTACCGCTGAGGGCTCACAGCCTCACGGGGTGCTCAGGGCAGCGCCCAGGGGACACAAGGTGTGAAACGATGACGCAGCGACGCTGGCGGTGATCACACGCAGCAGGGCAGGCAGGCAGGATGTGAAATCCCAGACTCAGAGTTGCCCATGTTGAAGCTGCCCTAATAACATGCCGAGCTGCCTCAAGACACGTGTGGCTGGCAGGAGAGGCTTCGTCCCCGTTCCTGCTGCGCGCAGGCATTGCAGCAGCACCGGCTTCATGCATTACCACAATTCCAGAGGTTTGTGCCCTGCCTGGCACATCCCAGCCTCACCAGGCTCCTGCCCACCTGGCCCTGCAGCACGCGGGCTGCCCACCAAAGGGCTTTTCTCCCTCCGTCAGCGGCTTTCAGCGGGTGATCTCACCTTGTCCGGTAACTGAAGTTAAAAGGTCACGCAAGAAATATTACAGAGGCTTTTCATGACAACACAGATGTGCGTTTATGTTTTATTTGCCTCCTGGGTGTGGCACTGTGTCTCCATTTAATAGGTTTAGCCATGCTTGGGAAGATTTTTCTTTTCTTTCCCTCTGACATGATTAGGTTTGCAGAAACCAGATCCAAGCAGAGAGGAGACATGGCACTTAATCACTATTACTGTGCGCTCTCCCGCTGTTATTTCCCAGTCCAGCTGTTCAGACTGCGCTTTGCCAGGAAAAGGCGCGTTCCTGAGGTTCCTGCTGCGGGCACCGTGCCTCCTGCAGCCCTAAGCAGCGGTCCTACGGTCCCCAGGAGCTCAGCTGCAGCCCCCTGCCCCTGCTGGAGCCAGTTCTGCAGCACCACAAGCTCACTGGGCAGCCTGGGAAATGTCCTGTCGCAGATATTCTTGCGGAGTTCAGCTCGGGTTGCTTGGGGAATACCCTTAAAATCGTGGCTGATGGGTGGCATGCGGGCTAGGAGGGCTTGGGTGCTGTTGGGAAGTCTGTCCCTAAAGAGAGGCTTCTCGATAGGGTTCTGCGCAGGAGAGAAGAGGCCAAGCAGGAGGAGAGGCTGTGGTTTTACTTCCTGGTGCCCATGAGCCCTGTTGGCCTCCTGTCCCCTGCTGCTCTGAGGTTGGGCGCTGTCCCCAGCTCAGGGGACAGAGGGACGGGGCCATTTGCCAGCGTGCCTGGAGCCCTGCTCTGCGGGTGCACGGTTTGTGCTGAGAGTCGTCAGGTCTTGGCTGTGGGGCTTAGGAACACAAACATATTACTTAGCAATAGCAATACTTCCTTTCCTTTTAAGGACAGGAAAGAGGAATTGAGTTTCCTCCGCCCCGGTCCTGTGTCAGCGCTGGGAGGTGGCTGCACAGCTCCACGGTGAAGCGGGCCGAGTTTATTTGCTAACAAAGAATCACACTTTCGTGTTTATCCTCACTTCCTTTGTGTGAAAGGGGCGTTTCGCTGCTGTTGGCTTCTAAGCTTCGTTTCTGGCTCCCAGCTGCACGCAGGCAGTGTCTCGGTCGGTCCTTGGCCTATCTCCTGGCGTCGGTTCCTCGTGCAGCAGCTGTCCTACGGCCACGGGCAAACATTTCACTCGAAGATAAGGGGCACGGGGCGGTGGGCAGCGGCCTGGTTATGCAATGCCTTTCCCTGAGGGGGTGCTTCTGAGGCAGTCAGCAGTGCTGTGACACAGAAGGGAGCCTTAAATACACAGTGCTGTGGTGGAGGGCAGGGATCGCCCCACGCTGCTCAGCCTGGGGCGGCCTCACCTCGAGCCCCGGGTGTGGGTCGGGCCCCACAGTGTCAGGAGGACACAAAGCTGGTAGAGAGCGTCCAGAGGAGGGCACGGGGACGGGGAAGGGGCTGAGGGCAAGGGCTGTGAGGGGCGGCTGAGGGCCCTTGGTGCGCTGGGCCCAGCGCAGAGGGGGCTGAGGGGAGGCCTCATGGCGGCCTGCAGCTCCCTGCCAGGGCAGCGCAGGGGCAGGCGCTGAGCTCTGCTCTCTGGGGACAGCGACAGGGCCCGAGGGCACGGCACGGAGCTGTCAGGGGAGGGTCCGGGCTGTGAGGGAAAGGTTGTGCCCCGGGGGGTGGTGGGCATGCATCAGGCTCCCCAGGGCGGTGGGCACGGCCCCGAGCTGCCGCAGCTCAGGGAGCGTTCGGACACCGCCCTCAGCCGCAGGGTGCGGGGTTGGGGGGTGCTGGGGGGGGCAGGGGCTGGGCTCTGACCCCTGTGGGTCCCTTCCAGCTCGGGGTGTTCTGTGGTTCTGCGGTATTCCGAACACGCAGCACCGTGGTGATGTGTCGCTGCCCTCGTGCCCTGCGCCGTGACGTCCCCGCCATCTGCCTGCCCCGCGGCCTAATGGGATTACCTGTGTGCGTCTGCGCCCCATTAGCCACAGGTTTGTCAGGAGGATTTGCCAGCGCCTAAATATGGGACAGATCCTGCTCCTCATCCAGCGTCTTTGTGATTACAAAGCAAGGCTGTTCGCTAGGGGAATTACAAACTTCTTACGCCATTTCCAGGTTGGTTTTGAGGAACAACCAGCACAGTTTGGACCAATTTCTTGTCTTAGGCGACTTGAGGTGTGAAATGCTCCGAGAGCACGAGCACAGCGTTGCCGTTTGTGTAGGGAAAGATGCATTTCGATCACAGCAGCACTCACACAGTGGAAAATAGCACCCAGCCCCTGTCTCAAAGCCTGCTTTGCAACGCAGGACCATGAACGCTTGGTCCCGGTGGGTTTTGGGGGCTGAGGAAGCCTGGCTGAGCTGTTCTCCCTGGGGCTTCCACCCGTATCATGAGGAAATAAAGCTCCTCGACCTGGAAATACAGCGGGATTTCTGGAGGCACCTGGTGCTGGCCAGCTCGCAGAGGGCAGCTGCTCCCAGCGCGTCCCACCTGGAGCAAGCCTGGCTGAATCTGTTGCTTCCAAGGGCCCAGGGCAGCTGGGCTGTGTCTCGAGCACCGTGCGGAACGTTCAGCTCCTGTTCCTGCGAGAAGGAGCAGTCCCTCTGGGAAAGGTGGGCATGGGGAGAGGCGATGGGGATTGCACCAGCGCTTTCCCAGGGCGGTGCAGAGCGGTCCGTTGCGCTCCTGCGGGTCAGCGCGAGGTAGCTGTGGCACAGTAGCACATGTGCCCTTCTCCACCCGCTTTATCTGTCGGAGCAGCTCGGGTCGAAGTGGAGATAGGAGAGGAGAGGGCTGAGGGCAGAGCTGCCTGCGCTGGCACTGAGCTGTGCCGTGACGGATGGGAGGGGACAGCAGCCCCCGCAGCCGCGCGTGTTGGCGGCTCTGTCCGCCGGCCCCGGCGCTGCTGCAGGGCACTGCGGTTAATTTGGGGAGCGTTAGAGGGGATTGGGTACGCTGGGGGGAAGCTATTTGTTTTGCTAAATGGACTTTAAAATAGGAAATACCTACAGCCATTGGTATTTGTTTTGCTAAATGGATTTAAAAGTAAAAATGCCCCCAGGCATCGCTGGGGGCTGGCTGCGGGTCCCTAGGACTCGGATGCAGCGAGACAGCCCTTGGTTCCCATTCCCTGCCTCACATTTCCTCGGCACTGGGTCGCTTTCATTTCCCAGCTGAGCTCTGCGAACGCAGAACTCTCAGGACTTAATTCCTCCCTGATTTCATCCCGGTCACGACGGCTTGGCTCGTAAATCAGGGAGGATTTTCTCCTCGCTTCTACCTGAAAGCCCAACGTGTTGGTAAAGTGGTATTGGTTGGGCTGAACTCATTAGCAGGAAGTTTGGACTTGTCAGCTCTGATTTATGAAGCGGAGCGATGCCGGCTGCATACACAGTGGTGGGCAGGAGGAGTTTGTCGCATCCAACACGTGCAGCATCACGATGGGCAGGGATGATCACAGCAGCAGAGGTGGCCTGGGAAAAGACATCTGTCCCCGTTGTCACAGGGAGGCACTTGGGTGCTTGGGGTAGGAGACCAGGGAAGGAACCGGTGCTTAAAGGGAGCTTATAAACAAGGTGGAGAGCGACTTGTTACACGGTCTGACAGCGATAGGACAAGGGGAATGGTTTTTAGCTAAAAGAGGGGAGATTTGGGTTAGATGGGAGGAGGGAATTCTGCACTCAGAGGCGGTGAGGCCCTGGCCCAGGCTGCCCAGAGCAGCTGGGGGTGCCCTATCCCTGGGGGTGCTCAGGGCCAGGCTGGGTGGGCCCTGGGCAGCCTGAGCTGGGGGGTGGCAGCCAGCCCCCGGCAGGAGCTGGGTGGGCTTTGGGGTCCCTTCCAGCCCAAGATATCCTATAATTCTGTGATTCTGTGACATCAGCTGAATGTATTCGTTGCAGCCCGGCTGCGCACGGTGGCCGTTTTCTGTCATCTCCCCTGCTCAGGACCTGCTGCCATTGCTGGGGTAGCTGCAACCGGCACAGGGCTGCCTGCAGGGACGGTGCTGCCCTCCCCCTCTGCCCGCCCCGCCGAGGTCTCTGGGAGCAACTGCAAACCCATCACGCTCGGCACCAAAATCGATGGCCGTGTCAGGGCCGCTTTGCCGTAATTACTTTTGCTGTCATGTCAGACCTCGTGTTTCTTCGTGTCCCGGGGCGAGGGCAGAGCCCTCTGTGTCGGCGGGCTGAAAAGCGAGGCGTGCCCTCCGGGGAGCACGGCACGGCAGAATGCTGATCTCCACGCGGCGGCTGCTGGGAGCCGATCCCTGCGCTCCCTGGCTGCCGGAACAAGCGCCCAGAGCGCTCCGGGAGCAGAGCGGGGCGGCGGACAGAGCTCCCTTTTGCTCAGGGTAGCAGCGTGCTCACGAGCAGTCGCTGTCCGTCTCCTTGCAGACTGGCACTGCCGCCTGCTCGCTGCGTCGGTGGTTTCCCTGCAAACAAACGAGCACGGCAGATGTGCTGGGCGCTGGTGGTGTTACACGTGGGGCTGCGGAGCTCTGTGCCCAGCTCTCACTGTTTCATCACTAAAGCACATTTCTCACTCCACTTTCCCCCTGTTTCAAAACTCCCCTGCTGCTCTGTCTGGGTTTTTTTAAGCCTTGTTCCCCTCCTGGCTCTCTCCTTCTCCTGAAATAAATAGTTGGATGCTGCTCCAGCATACTTTCACCCTGTTTGCTGCCATCTTGTGCTCGCTAAGGTCATTAAGCCACCCCAGGAGCAAGCTGCACAAAAGAGTTTCCATGTGTTTGAAGGTTCACCGTCAGCGCTGCGGTTGTCCCGGGGCAGCAAGCTGCCCTGGGGCTGGACCCAGCGCACCCAGAGGTGCCTCCAGCCTCAGCCGCCCTGTGGTCCTCAGCTGTGGGACAAGGGAAGGAAGGGGCTGGTGACTGCGAGGCCGGGTGTCCCCTGCTCTGTCCCCCCTGCTTCTCACTTCCCCGTGCCTCTCTCAGCCCAGTCCTTTCCCCAAGTGAATTTCCACCTGCTCCGTCACCCCGTTCAGGCTGCAGCCTGGTTCTGGGGACGCTGGCAGGGAGCCCAGTGACGCGGCTGTGCAGCCCCAACGTTGCCTGTCCTCCAGTGCTCGCTGTGACAGCTGTCGGCAGGTCGCCGACGCCGTACGTCCCGCACACTGCCTGGCACTGGGACATCTCATATGGGGCCACCTGCAGCCCTCTGCTCCTGATCCCTGCGGTCGAGGACACAAAAGTCTCAGTGGAGGACGTGGCTGCCCCAAGCGCGTTCCTGCTCCCTTGCCTTCCTCCCTGTCACCTCCACTTGTTGGAACTCGTTTGCTCAAGCCCACAATTTCTTAAGAGTGTGTCAGGAGACGCTGGTGGAAGGGCTGCTGTTGTCCTTCTGGGGATAAATTGAAAGGCGTGTCCCCAAAGCCTTGCTGGGGACAAGTGCCCCTCCTGTGCCTTGGTTGGTGCCGGGCCCGTCTGCGGGCATGGGGCAGGGTCTCACACCTGCAGCTGTGGGACTGGGGACTGCCCCGCGTGCCTGGAAGGAGCTGTGATGCCCTGGCCTGGGTGCTTCCCACCCCGTGCTCCCAAAGAGGTTTGCTGCTCAGGCTTGTTTTTCCAGCCATAAAAGAATTTCCTAATACATCACCACCCATCTCCCTAGGTCATCACCGCTGCGGGTGGGTTGGGCGCAGCGTCCTTGGCCATGGGGCTAAGCTAGGAGCTACTGCAGTGCCTGATCCAGGGCTGCTCGGAG
Source organism: Alectura lathami (assembly GCA_013399715.1). NCBI lineage: Eukaryota > Metazoa > Chordata > Aves > Galliformes > Megapodiidae > Alectura > Alectura lathami. The sequence goes on from VXAV01012065.1 coordinate 27,408, forward strand.
CAGGGCAGCCAAGCACACCCATGGGGTGGGAGGTGGCCGTGCTCTTCCCCTTCTGGGGACTCATCCAGCAAGAGCTGGGCTAGGAGGGCACACAGCTGCACCCCTCGTGCTCGGGGTCCTCCCCTCCTGGTGGCTTGCTCGGGCTGGGAACAAAGAGCTTTTATTTTCATTGTAGAGCTTCAGAGACCGTGTAAGTGTCCTCCAAAAAAAAAAAAAAAAAAAAAAGCTGCAATGATGTTTTTTTGTTCCCTAGCGGCTTGAGTCCAGCAAATGACAGCGGAGCCAAAAAGAAGAAAAAGAAACCAAAACGGAAGAAAGAAAAAGGAGGAGATCAACCTGAGCAGGCTCAGGACCAGCCAGTGAAGGTGACCGACCCCCTCCTGGCTGCTGAGAGCCGCAATCCCACAGCGTCCCAAACCTCTCCAGCATGGTTTAGGGCGAGCAAGGGGCCTCCCAGTGCTGACACTGCCCGCTGTTGTGTTTAGGCACTTGGCTGCTCAAAAGCCTTCAGATTTAGAGTAATTTCCTGGCCTGGCTCGGTGCATGGGAATTCCCACCACTGCGGGAGGTGTTTGTGGAGGGCTGCAGGGTGAATGCAGTCCTTTACTGGGGATCACAGCCAGCTCCAGTGAAAGGTTCAGGCTGGCGCCTCCGAGTTGTTCTTTCCCCAAAATCAGCTGCCTCCTTGGGCAAGGGATGGCAGGGAGCAGCCACTCTGTGCCCCCTGCCAGCTTCCCCTCCTGCCCCAGCCTGCACAAGGAAGGCATTTTCCTGCTGCTTGGACAACATCCCACGCTGGTGATTTCTGCTTAGTTGACACAAGAACAGCAGCGGGGGCAGAGCAGGGTCTGTCTTGCCCCTCTTGGACAGGCAGTCAGGGCTTTGGGAAGGAGCATGGGTCCTGCACGGTCTGTCCCTGCCCTGGTGGCACCCCCTAGTGCTGGCTGTCAGCCCCCGTGGACCTGTGGCAGGGGGTAGTGCAGACCTGTGCCCTGCCATAAGCTGTTTTCTGTCCATTCCTACCCAATTCCCAGTTCCTATCCAGATATTTTTAATAGTTTGTCCTTCTGCCTGTGCAGAGCATTAAATTGGTCTTTCTGAGTGTTTAAAACTTTTTTCATTGTGAGTCAGTGAGGAGCTGGGGTTGTGACTTCAGTGCAGAGCTGCTGAAGGTGTGTGAGGATGAAGAGGAACACATCCTTCGCCCAGCCTGGGCCTCTCATTCTTGCTGGGTGTTGTCCTGGTCTGCAGTGCCCAGGGTCATCTGGAAGCCTCAGTTTGCAGACACTGAACCAGCAGAGATGGTAACAGAGGGGTGTGGGTTGACCCGTGGTGTCGGCATGGGCGTGAGGCAGAGGTGTTTGCTTTCTGTGCTCACAACTCCTTCCTTCCTGAAGGTAAAAGCATTTCAAAGCAGTTCCTTCTCTATCCACTCTAATCCAGGGGCACCTCAAAACCAGGTCTAGGTGTGCAGCAGGGGCTGGTAAAAGGGTTTGTCGATCTCATAGAGGGTTCTGAGAAGATCTAGGCAGGAAATGGAGCCTGCTCCCCACTCTCCCCCTCCTGGCAGCACACCAAGGCAGGGTCAGCTCCAGCTTCCCCTAACGACGAGCTGAAACACAGACCTGCAAGCTCAGCATCCTCATTTTATCTTTTTCTCCCTCTTTTCTGCCCTCAGGTGAACTCTTTGCCCGCTGAGAGGATCCAGGAGATTCAAAAAGCCATCGAGCTCTTCTCTGTAGGTCAGGGCCCGGCCAAAACCATGGAGGAAGCCAGCAAGCGCAGCTACCAGTTCTGGGACACGCAGCCGGTGCCCAAGCTAGGTACGTGCAGCCCCTCGCCGCTGCGTGCCCCGTGGTCCGGCCCTGTGGCCCCCAGGCTGTCCGAAGAAGCCCTCACAGGAGCTGGGAAAATTTTTGGCCAGTGAGCAAGTCTTGAGGTGGCCTCTGGCTGCTGCCGTAGCCGGGCTTTGGGAGCATTAGCAGCACTTACCCACTGCTCAGCGCCGTGGAGCAATCTGCCCGGCCTGCTGCAGGAGGGCTGTGCGGGCAGCTGGGGGTTGGGGAGGGCAGGCAGCCACTCAGACGTCTGATTTGCTGCCTGCTCTATTTGGGATCCCTTCACCTCGTTCTTCAAACTGGGCCTTCCCAGCCCTTTGTGGCCAAGTTTCACGTGAGAGGTTGCCAGCCTTCCTCATGCCAAGGCTAGGAGAAGGGAAGGGCAGGCACGGTGAGCACCAGTGCCTCCAGCTTGCCGTGCTCACCTGAGGTGGGGGAATCCCATGTCCCATCCCCTGCAGACAGCCTGACCGCGCTTCATGCCTCCAGTATTGCTCCAGCCCTTTCTCCAGTTTGCTCCTGCTGCTGTCAGCGTGTGTCAGAGCGACGTGCTGTCGGTAACGAGGTGTTTCTCAGCACGGCAGGAGCGCTCAGCGGCCGAGCAGCTCTGAAGGGAAGAGAGGTGCACGGAGAGGGGCGAGCTGCCGCAGAGCCGCGTCGCTGTGAGGCTTTTGTTCATGAGCAAACTGGAGCAAATCTGCAGCACTCCTGTGGCACCTGGGGTTGCTTTGCTTGCTCTCTCCATCCCTGCATCTCCCAGCAGAATCCACGCAGAGCTCAGAACTAAAGAACGAGGCCAAGCCCACAGCGTCTAGATTTACCCAAGCTTGTTGTGGCTGCAGGTTGCCTGTGCAGCCTTCACGGGGCTGTGCCTAATCCCCCTTGCTGCAAACACCACGTTTGATTCCCTTTTCGCTTTGTCAGCACCCATCTGAGGCTTTGTTCGGTCTCAAAGGACCGTTTGCTGGAAGTGATACCTAGCTTTGGTCCCTCTTTGTGCTTGTGCTGGGAAAAGCATTGTGAGATACCACAGGCACGGGGTTACTGAGGCAGCAAAGTCTGGTCTTGTGTTCACCCCTTTCACCAGAGGGTCCTGACACGGCAAACATCGTTTCTGCCTCAGTGAGCCCTGCGAGGTGGGAGGTACCTTGTGAGAGGGGTGGGGAAGGAGAGGCACAGAACAGCCACAATACAGCAAACTGCTGACTGTACTCTGGCTGGTGGTCCCACCATCTGTCTTGGTGTTTGGTCAGGAGCACTCTCTGGCACACAGTGTTACGTACACGAGGCTATTCAGGGTCTGGCAGGGAATCGCTGTGGGATTTTTGAGCAGGTCATTCAGCACCTGCTCAAAACAGAAGGCACTGCCATGGGTGAGCATTTCCAGAGCCTGTCCTGGTTTTGGTGTGATGGGGGCAGTTCTTGCTCTGGGCTTTGTTTGCCTCCTCATTGCCTGGAAACCTTTTCAATCCCTTTTTAAGGGAATTCCTCATCAGTGGGATGTGCTTCTCTTGGCAGCGCTCAAGCGATGCTGCTGATGGCAGAGCTGTGTTGACATCCCTGAGAAAGCCGCTGCTTTTACCAACACCTCCTGGCTGAGTCGAGCACTTTAGGAGTCAGTGTTTTCCAACAAAAGTTGTCTTGTTCACCAAGGCTCCTGCTTAAGCACCGCGGGAAGGAAACCCCGATGCTTGCCAAATGGCAGGGGCCAGGGCTGGCAGGGAGAGAGCCGCCGTGCGAGGCTGTGGGGAGGAGGAGCGGATCATGGGGACATGCTGCGCTCCGGGGAGGGGGAAGGCCGTGCTCCTGTGGTTGGTTTGCCTGGCTGAAGTGTTGCTCTGCTAAGAAAGGCTGGGCTGGGATCCTCAAAGCGTGTGCACAGCCCTGCACAGAGTTCTGCTGCAGGGAGAAAGAAGCAGTTGGGCAGGAGCACCGCGGTGTCGCTTGTGGACGCGGACGGTGCAGCTGTGGCCTGGAAGCTGCGCTCAGTTTGGTCCCCTCCTCTCTGCTGCCTTATCTGCCCTGCCATTGACCTTGAAAGAGCAGTTTTGATGCTTTGCCCCGTGTTGTGCTGAACACGTGGCATGTCCCAAAACAAGCAGGTGAAATACGAGTAGCCAGGGACCTGGGGTGCGAGCGAGGCGCGTTGGGCCGACAAGGTGCCATGGGGACCCGGCCTCAAAACATCAGAGCGCATCTTCATGGCTCTCTGCTCTCTCTTGCAGGAGAAGTGGTGAACACCCACGGTCCCGTTGAACCAGACAAGGACAGCATCCGCCAGGAGCCATACACCCTGCCCCAGGGCTTCACCTGGGATGCGCTGGACCTTGGGGACAGAGGCGTGGTGAGTGGAGGCAGCTTGGGCCGCACTCGTTGGGAGGGAATCTGCATTGCACGGTCAGCAGTCCAGCGCTGGAGATGGTTTGGGGCTGGAACCTGTCTTCCATCACACTGAGCAGCGCCCCAGCTCAGTGTTCTCACCATCTGCTTAGAGTTAGGGGGGTCTGACATCCCCACATGTGCACTTACCCCTTGTTCCGTGTTGGCCAGCTTTGCGTGGGTTCGTCAGGGGGAAGAACAAGAGCTTGTCCACGTGCTTTAGAGCGCAGGGATGCCTGTCAGAGCCCAGCCCCTGCCCCCCCCCAGCACCCCCCAACCCCGCACCCTGGGGCTGAGGGCGGTGTCCGAACGCTCCCTGAGCTCCGGCAGCTCGGGGCCGTGCCCACCGCCCTGGGGAGCCTGATCCATGCCCACCACCCCCCGGGGCACAACCTTTCCCTCACACCCCCGACCCTTCCCTGACAGCTCCGTGCCGTGCCCTCGGGCCCTGTCGCTGTCCCCAGAGAGCAGAGCTCAGCGCCTGCCCCTGCGCTGCCCTGGCAGGGAGCTGCAGGCCGCCATGAGGCCTCCCCTCAGCCTCCTCTGCGCTGGGCCCAGCACGCCAAGGGCCCTCAGCCGCCCCTCACACCTCTTCCCCTCAGACCCGTTTCTCTTAGAAGACCCTCCTGACCCCAACCCACCTCCCTGGGAGGTGACCTGAGGGGTGCAGGGCTAACTGTGTGCCTGCTGCTTACCCGGCTGTGGATGTGCCGGTGGCAGGGATGCAGCTGCTGGTGCCGCAGCCACACAAGAAGTGGTGTGGGTCGCGTTTCAGGGCAGCTGGGGGGTGTGATGGCTGGCTAAGTTGCCTGACCTGCTCGATCTCTCCTGCTTTAGCTGAAGGAGCTGTACACGCTCCTGAACGAGAACTACGTGGAGGACGATGACAACATGTTCCGCTTCGACTACTCTCCAGAGTTCCTGCTGTGGTGAGTGGCACCGCCGCCACGGAGCAGAGGGTGTTGGATGCTGGCAAGCTTGATCCCGGTGATAGCACTGCAGCTGCCTTTGCTTATCCCCTCTCACCTCTTTCTGAAGTCTCCCTTCCCCATCTGTCACCATACGTGTCTGTCTGGGAGCTGTGTGCTGGGTGCAGTCAGAGGGATTTCACCCAGCCCTGCCTGCTGCTGGCTTCTTGGAGACACAGGAGCCTAAAACTGGATTTTTTCCTCTTTGTTTTTATCTCTCGAGTGTTTGCAAAAGTCCTGGTAGCAAAGCAGCTTCCCAGTGACCTAGAGCTGCAGGGTGAAGGTGACTGCCAAGTAATGCTGCCAGTGTAATACCTGGAGACCTGTTACAGCTGAGCTGCTGTGTCCCCAGGGCGATGGTGAATCGAGGAACACAGCTTTCCTCCTGTGTCACCTGTGAGAACTGGTCTTGGCCACAGAGCGCAGCAGTGACCCTGGATCCCCACGGCCCTGCCCTCTGACATTGTGGTCACCCTCTTGTCCTCCTGCCTGCAAACCCCCATGTGTCTCAGTGGCTTGGGACAGGACTCGGGGTGTCCCAGGGCAGGGTAGGGAGGTGGGAGGCAGAAGGAGGTGCCCAGGGGACCTCGTGTGGGCTGTGACCACTGAAGCATGTCTCCTCTGCAGGGCGCTGCGTCCCCCGGGCTGGCTGCCCCAGTGGCACTGCGGGGTCAGGGTGGTCTCCAGCAAGAAGCTGGTCGGATTCATCAGCGCCATCCCGGCCACCATCCACATCTATGAGACGTGAGTGCTGCTTGAGTTCCTTGTTCTGGCCCTTGGTGGTGTTCCAGGAGGTCTGACTGAGCTCCTTTGCTGCTTGGAGGACGAGCTGGGGGATATTTAGTACGGGCAGCGAAGTTCTGTGCAAGGATATCTTGCAGCAAACAGCCCTAAGGGCTGTTTTCACCAGTGAGTGAGATCAGCTTAGAGGCTCACAGAAATCCTCCAGGGCTGGATGGAGACAGTAATTCCTGGGAAAATCATGGGTGATAGCTTAGAGGAGAGTTCCCCAAAGCCAGACCTTGCCCCTTGGCCTTCCCTGGGACTTTGACTCCTCTGCATCTCAGAGGGGCTGGAAGTAAATTGCTCATGGCATTGGACCAACCCTCCCAGGTCAGGACAGCTGGGCCTCATGCTCTGCATTGTTTCTTTCCCAAGAGAGAAGAAGATGGTGGAGATAAACTTCCTGTGTGTCCACAAAAAGCTGCGCTCTAAACGAGTGGCTCCGGTTCTCATCCGGGAGATCACGCGGCGGGTTCATCTGGAGGGGATCTTCCAGGCTGTTTACACGGCGGGAGTGGTGCTGCCGAAGCCTGTGGGGACTTGCAGGTGAGCACCTCCAGTCCTCTGAAAAGATTTAGGAGCAGTAAAAACCTCTGCAGACCTTCCCTTGCTGTGTTGCAGAGCACGGGGACGGCTGTGCTTCCCAGCGCGGGATTCCCCGGGGCAGCACACATCAACTCCAGTCCAGGTTTCTCCTCCCTGCGCTGTCCTTCAGGGATTAAGCCCAGCAGCTTTGCTTAAGCTGCTCGTTTATCACAAGACAGGACACTCTGCAGCACATGCAGCTGAGGCCGCCCTCGTTTTTCTCTGCGGGAGCTCATGGCCTGCGCGAGCCCCTTGCGATGTTCTCGCTTGCCCTCTCACGGCAGCTTTGAGAACCTCGTGCTCCTGCAGCCTTCCCGCTGCCCACGAACAAGTCTCCCACAGCGGGTGTGTTTCTGCAGGTACTGGCACCGCTCCCTGAACCCTCGGAAACTCATCGAGGTCAAATTCTCCCACCTGAGCAGGAACATGACTATGCAGCGTACCATGAAGCTTTACCGGTTGCCCGAGGTGGGTGCCAGCAGGGCTTGTGAGCTGTGGAGGATCCTTGCTGAGCCAGGGATGAGGCTGGGAATCAGACACACCCCCACTCAGCTGAGGCTGAGTCCTCTGCTTGGAGAGCTGGCATTGGTTTCATGTAGTAAATGGCTCTGTCAAGCCATTGGGCTTTACTTATTCTTTATTCATTTTACCTGGGTACCTGCATTATAAGGGCAACTTCTTGCAACAGGAGGACCCTGTGATCTTTTGTTTTGTGGTGAGTCATATCCCGTCCTCCTGGTAAAACAAGAATGCAGATATGACAGCCTTCATCTGTCCAAACACAGCCTCGGAGTGACCTTGGATTGGGTTAGTCCCTTATTCTTCAGTCAAACTGATCGGCTCTGTCACTGCCGTTGTCCTGCTGGGGAAGTTCCCCAGCTGGATAGAGGAGAGAAGAAAAACAAAGCATTAAAATTGCCACCACCTTCCCTGACCTTGTTTGCTTTCACCTGTCGGTGAGAGCTGCTTGTTTCGTTTGGAGAAGGCTGGCTTGGTGCTGGGCAGCCCACAGCCCCTGTCTCTGCCTCCCATGTCGGCAAAGGCAGCAGCTGCTGTCTGGCAGCTGTTTTGCTGCCTTGTGTGCAGACACCCAGACCTCAGCACAGAGCCTCTCCATGCCACTTGTCTGAGGCAGCTGGGGGGTGCAAGCAGTGCAAACAATTTGTCCCTCTCTCTGCAGACTCCCAAAACCCCCGGCTTGCGGCCGATGGAGCACAAAGATATCTCTGCAGTGCACAAGCTCCTGACCGAGTACCTGAAGCACTTCCACCTGACGCCCGTCATGAGCCAAGAGGAGGTGGAGCACTGGTTCTTACCTCAGGAGAACATCATCGACACTTTTGTGGTAGAGGTGAGGGACAGGAACAAGACAGGGCTGTTTTCCTGGGATTCTCCTTCCTCTGGAAGAGTGCTGGGAGGTGTGAGCTGCTGCAGGGTGCTGCCTTTCCACCCTGGGCTGGCCCTGCTTGCAGGGAGCCCTTGTTGGCACCAGCATGTGCACAGTCACACTGACGAACCCCTCAAAGGCTCTGAGCGGGCTTTCACCTGGCTCTTGACGTTCTGCGGTGTCACAGAGATGTCACTTCTGGCTTTCAGAGCGCGCCAGGGGAGGTGACAGACTTCCTGAGCTTCTACACGCTGCCCTCCACCATCATGAACCACCCGACCCACAAGAGTCTGAAAGCTGCTTACTCCTTCTACAACGTTCACACCAAGACGCCTCTCATCGACCTCATGAGCGACGCCCTCATCCTCGCCAAGTCGGTGAGTGCAGGCCGGAGCGGCACCGCCAGGCAGCTCCCCACGGCCTGGCTGCCCTTGGGTTTGTGGGGAGGGCTGGGCAGACCCAAACCCTGAAGGGACTACAGCCCGAGAGTAAGGGTAGCCTGGACCTGCCAGGTGAGGGCACGCAGCTCATTTCTTACAGCAAATGTTGCCGTGTGTCTGTGGGGCTTGAGTTGAGGGTGGACGCATCAGTGGCGAGTTCATCCTCATCATCCTCACTCCCTTTTTGGGGGTGCAGAGAGGGGCCAGGCAATGCACAGAGAGGACTGCTGCCCAGCCCGTAAGCAGGAGGAGCTGATGGCCTTGTGTCTTGTCTGTGCAGAAAGGATTCGACGTCTTCAATGCACTGGATCTCATGGAAAACAAAACCTTCCTGGAGAAGCTGAAGTTTGGGATTGGTGACGGGAACCTGCAGTATTACCTGTACAATTGGAAGTGTCCCAGCATGGCACCAGAGAAGGTGACTGCCTTGGGGTGGGGTCCTCCAGCCCAGAGGGTGTGTGGGCTGGGGTTGTGTCCCCACAGGGTGGGACGAAGCAGGTTGGCAGGTGTGCCACCAGTGGCTGCAGCAGTCCCTTGTCCATATCCTGAGGGTGGCTGCTGAGCCCCAGGAGCTGGGTGTCACCACGCAGCCCTCTAGGCTGTGTGTCAGCCCCTTGTGGCACATCGCAGTGGGACGAAACAAACCAGAGCCCCTCTGCAGAGAACAGATGCCCTTGGGATCCAACAGGACCCCATGATGATGGTGGGAGACTTTGCAAGTGTGGCCCCCGTAGCGTGCATGGAGGGGCTGGGGGCTGCGGTGTCCCCAAGGCCAGCAGCCCCCTCCCCACCCAGCTGCTCCGAGCACCTGCGGGTGCCTGTAGCCTGGAGCCACCCTGTCTGCGTGCATGCCCTGGGCCATTTCAGGCAGCATCCCCACCCTGAAGTGCTGTGGTTTAGCATCCATCCAGCTCACAGCCTTGGAGAGGACGGTGCTTGAGAGCCAGGAGCCGTCCCGCTGCGCAGCGCGGTGCATCTGCAGCCTGTCCGCGCTCGTTGCGACAGCTAATTAGTGCCTCTGGCAGTCACTGGGCTCTGATTCCCTTCACAGAGCTGTCTCTGCTATCCAGAGAGCAGGAGAGCCCTGCAGACAGGTAGTTAGAGGTGTGAGGTCTGACAGGCTCGCTAAGGTGTGGAATTAGGTATTTCTGCCACCTTCTCCAGCTGCGGCGTCTGGGTTGCTGTCCTGGTGGATCTGAGTCATGCAGTGCCCACAGGGTACAAATCCACGCTCCTCACACCAGCTCTGCTCCATCGCTGAGCCTCCCAGAGAGCCCTGCGAGGTGGCCAGGAGATTTCCTGAGCAACTCCTCCCCAGGAGAGCTGACGGGTTTGGAGCCGGGGCTGGGCACCACGTACCCTGTGCCCAGGCAGATAGATCCTTGGGACCAGCCACCAGCACGTCCAGAGAGCACAGCCAGCGTCACGGTGCAAGGCTGTCGGGAAGCAGCTTCTCCCAGCTCTGTCGTTTCTAGCTTAGAGGTAACCTTGGCTCACAAATCAACTCGCCCCAGCTGCTGGAGCCCCAGAGCTCTGCACTTTGCCCAGCCCTGCGCTGCCCTCGCTCTTGCACACCATCTGGGCTTGTCACGCTGCAGAGCTGGGGCAGACCCCAAGCTTTGGTCACCTCCCCAGAGCAGCGGGGCCGTGCTCTGAGCCAGCAAAGAGCTGCCCGGGGCTCTTGTTGCCCTCAAATGTCCTAGAGCTGGTGGTGAGCGGAGCAGAGCCCTCCTGGCAGGCACGAGGAGGGAGCTCTGTCCGTCGGGGCTGGGGCAGGATGGACACTTGTCACTTCCTCACCGCATCTCCCTTGGCTCCCCAGGTCGGACTGGTGTTGCAGTAAGCGAGCCCTGCGAGGACGGTGTGGCGTCGCCAAGGAGCCCGGCCCGCTGCCGTTGCCGACGCCGGCCCCGCACGCCGTGGTGGAGCGAGCCGGGATGCCAGCGCCGCCCAATGTCACCGACAGCGTCACGCAGCGCCGGCCGCGGCTGCCCCGGTGCCGGCAGTGGCCTCCTTTTGTTTTGATTTAATTGCATCCTCGTAAAGACATGATCAAGGGAATGTAACTGCTGAAACTAGCTCATGATTGGCATATAATGGAGTTAACGGGTGAATAATAAAAGTATATATTATATTTTAAATCTTTCCTGTTCCAAACTGGCACGAGTGCATTCATCTGCCGAAGGCTGCCACCTGGTCCTTGCCGGCCCAGCTCTGCTGCAAGTGCATGGACAGGGAGGATGGTGCCGACCCTCCCCGCAGGCTTGGGAGCGCCTCGCTGTTTGTTTCTAAGGGCTATCTGTGCAAGCAATGCCTTGTCCCTTCTCCTCCCCAGCCCTGGAGACTCGATCCCTCTGCTCAGCCGCAAAGTCAGAAGCAGCAACTCCTGAAGACGCAGGGGACCCTGCTCCTCGCTGCTGTCGGAGCACGTCCCGCGCACCCAGCTCTGCTGGAGCCTCTGGGCCGTCCCCCTCTGCCACCCGCTGTGACACCAGGGCTGCACGGTGCCTGCCGCATCGCTGCTGCTGCAGCTCGGCGTGCTCTGCTCGGCTGCTTGTCTCTCCACGCTGGTTTTCTAAACCATCCCAACACAACGTGCATGCCAGCGACTGCCCTGCGACATGCCATCAGCCTTCTTGGGGGCTCAGCCTCTTGGACCACCCCAGTGCCTCTTCCACCAGGCTCGCGACCGGGAATCCTCCGTGGTCAAGGGAATGTTTTCTTCCACAGAAACCCTCCATCCCATCAAGAGGTCTGGAAACAAACGCCCAAGGAGCTTGCTGCAAACCCCAGCCCTGCTGCGAAGCTCTGCCGTGCCTCTGCCAGGAAATTCCGCGGGCGCTCGGGATGCCTGAGCTGCCGCCTCGGGGTGGGGAAGGACGGTGCCAGGCTGCCTGGCCCCATAGTGCCAGTGGCTGTGCTGTCACCGCAGCGCCCCACGGTTCGTCTCTGCTCCCTGGTACCGCGTCCCCATCGCTCCAAGATGCTCTTGATCTCCACGCCAAAGGTTTCCAAAGCTGCACGCAAAGGCCACCACCCGTCTATGCACTCCCAGCGTCCCTGTCCCCCTGCGCGCTGCGGCTGTCGTGATGCGTCCCAGCCCCGGGGCTCCCCCCTGGTGCTTTGCCCACCCCAGCCTGGACTTGCAGGACACTCACGCTGCCGCAGCACTGCACCCAGGGTTCCGCATCGCCTATGCAAGCAGCTCTGCGTCCCCTCCTGCACCCTGCAGAGCCGGGGGCCACCACCCTGCAGCAGTGGCAGGGGGACATCGGCCGTGAGGGAAGCAGAGCCGGGAGCACTTGGGACTTTTTGGGGCTGTGGGACAGCAGGGTGAGCCAAAACTGGCTCCGACAAGCCCTGAGCACTGGGGACGCCGTCAGGAAAGGGGGCTCACCCATTTTCCCCATGCATCTCCTCCCTCTCGCCCCGGTCCCCAAAGCCTCCCCTGCAGGTGCCAGCAGGTGACAGGGACGCCGGGCAAGCTGTTAGAATAAACCTTTATTCGACTCGCTGGCAGCTGGCTCCAAGTCCTTGACTGTCGCCAGTTCTCGAGGTGTAAACGTGGCCGCCCCACATTGGTGCCGAGCAAAGCAGAGGGCAGTGCCGTGGTGGCAGTGGCACGGTCCCCTCAGGGACCTTGTGGTGGCAGGCACCGTCCTTGCAGCCCAAAGCGGCTGGGATCGAGGCCAGAGCTGGTGATGTTTGGGGGTTGCTGTCACCCATCACAGCCCCGCAGCTGCGTTGGGCTATTGGTGGCCTGGCCACACTGTCCTGGTTGTCACAGCATCCCCATCCCTCCTGGTCACAGCCACAGAGGGGATAAGCGGAGTGTGAGGGCGGGTGGCGCTATGGGACGCGGACGGGGTCCCCTACCCCACTGGGGACCCCAACCACCCTGGCTGGCTGGTACCTGTCCCCCACACGAGTGAGCAGTGTCCCCAGCCCGTCCTTGCAGGGTGTCCCCAGCGCAGCTGTGTGCCCGGCCCAGCGGAGGAGCACGTCAGCCCCCACGTGTGGCACAGAGCGGGGACACCACGTCCCCCCCAGACGCAGCCACAGGGACCTCACGGACGCTTGCATTTAACGTGCACGAAGAGCGTGGCGGGGGACAGGGACGTGCCGTCCTTGGAGAGCAGGTGGATGTGGCGATACCCTGGGGGGGACGGAGCGGGGGCTGAGCGGGCGGCGCGAGGCTGTGTCCCCTCACCCTGCAGCGGGGCACGGGCACCCACCCACCTTCCCGCATGCTGGCCAGGGGCAGGGTGAACTGCCCCACGAAGTCATTGCAGGAGGTGCTGTCGTGGTCCTCCACCACGAAGCGCACCAGCGCCAGCTCGGGCGCCTGCAGCTGGAAGCTCAGCGTCTCCTCCCAGCGCGGGTTGAAGCCTGCGGCACGGCGTCAGGGCGGGCACGGCCACTGCGGCCACACAGCGGGCACAGCGGGCGCACGGACCAGCTCGTCCCTCGGCCGCGCTCACCCCAACAGGGCTCGGGGTCCTTGGTGGCTCGGGTGCCACCCCAGGGTGGGGGGAGCGGGGGAGTGGAGGTGGCACTGGGGGTGGTACATTGGGGTACGCTGGGGGAGTGGGGGTGGCACTGGGGCTGGGCTGGGGCATACTGGAAGGAATCGGGATCGTACTGGGAGCAGGCTGGGTGGAATGGGAGTGAATGAGTGGAATGGGCACCAGCAGCACTGGGGGGGACTGGGACATGCTGGGACTGCCACTGGGATGTGCTGGGGGTGGGGCACTGAGGGGAGCACTGGGTGATGGGGTGCCCTGGGTGATGGGGTGCCCTGGGCACTGGCTCAACCTGGGGTGCGCATCGGATGCCCAGAGTGCCCCCCTGCTCCGGGGGTCTGGGTGCCCCAGCCCCTTGCCCGCGGCGCTCACCGTTGTTGCTCCTGTAGGCGGTTTGCTGCCTGCTGCAGTCGGCCGGCACGCCGTGGATCTCCACCCGCACAAAGGGGTCCACGATGGAGTTGTGCTTCTCCTGGTTCAGCTTGGGCAGCTGCTGGGCCGTGATGACCTGGGGACCGGGGGGCTGGTGGCACGGGGAGGGTGCGCACGAGGAGGGACGTGGCGGGGACAGGGTGGGTGCCCCCAGGAGGTGGGAGATGGGCAGCATCAGGCCGGGCGTTGCGATGGGGTTGGTGTCACCCAGGAGTAGGGACATGGGTGGTCCACAGATTAGAGGACAGGATCAGTGTCCCCAGGAGAGAGGGGGGCGGCATGGGGCTGGGCGTGGGGTTGGTGTCACCCAGAAGAAGGGTCACAGGTGTCACCTGGCTGGGCGTGGGGTTGGTGTCACCCAGCAGGGATGCAGGCGGCACCTGTCCAGGCAGGAGCAGGGGACCCTCACCCTGATGTGCAGCAGGAGGCGGCGGGGGGTCTCGCTGTGGGGGCTGCGCAGAAATGGGGGCTTCAGCACGTAGCCGCAGCACCCATTGCCCAGGAAGCGCCCGGCGTTCAGATCCATCTCGTAGCCCGGCGTCTGGAAGTTGAGGGCCACTGTGGGGACAGGGACGGGGCCATCAGGGTGGGCGCTGGGCCTGGGGGTGCACACAGGGTGGGGGGCTCACCCAGCTGGCAGCCGGCATTCCACATCTCCTGGGGGTTGTAGTTGGAGGAGTTCATCTTCAGCCCCAGCGGGTAGACGCGGCTGAGCTGTCGGGCATTGTAGCGTGCGAATGCCGGGCCTGGGGGGCAGCGGAGCAGGGGCTGCAGCACCTACGGGTGCCACGCGTCCTGCCCACAGCGTCCTGCCCGCACCATGTGCTGGGGACACGGATGGACCCTTCCCCACCGGGTGGGCCCAGACCTCAAAACCTGACCTGGGCCCCAGAACCCGACCCCAGGCTTCAGACTGCACCCTCGGATCCTCAGCCCGGATCCTGGGCCTTGCCCATGGACCCCAGCCCCTGACGCTGAGCCCTGACCCCAGACCTGATCCCAGACACTCACCCTGGACCCAGAAGCCAGATCCCAAGCCCTGAGCTGTGCACCAGAGCCCTCAGCCCCACCAGCCCTGAGCAGTGTCCCCAGCCCATGGAGCCACCACAGCGACGGCGCCCAGAGCCCCGGCCTGTGTCCTGCTGAGAGGCCTGGGTGCAGAGCAGCTCCGTCCCCGTCCCCGTCCCCACCCCTGTTCTGCTGCCCTCACCTGCTTCCCTGATGAGCCTCCGGGCCTTCCTCTCGCTGAAGGAGGACATCTCGCAGGGCCGGGGGTGCTGCAGGGCCTGGGCCAGGCCAGGGAAGGGCACGGCCTGGCAGTACACGACCACGGCCGACAGCTCCGGGGCCACCTGCGAAGCGTCCTTGGCCTGCGGGACACCCCGGCATCAGGACAGCCCGGCCCCAGCAGCCACCTGCCTGCCTGGGGGTCTGCAGCACCCCGCTGAGACCCCCAAGACCATGGAGGCCATGAAGTGATGGAGAACATGAGGCAGTGGAGACCCCCGAGGTGATGGAGACCCCAAAGCAACGGACAGCCCAAGATGTCAGAGACCCCAGAGTGATGGAGGACCTGAGAACACGGGCAACCCAAGGTGATGGAGAGCTTGAGGTGATGGAGACCTCAAGGTGCTGGAGGCCACAACGTGATGGAGAGTGGAGGCCCTGGAGAACCCTCCCCAAGGCAATGGAGACTGCGAGGTAACAGACACCCCAAAGTGACGGAGACCCAAGGCCATGGGGTTCCCAAGGTGACGGAGGGGACGGGCATCCCACAAGGGGAGGACCCAGACCCACAGAGGGAGGCACCGCCAAGGGCTCCCCAAGCTCTGTCCCCTCTGCAGGACAGTGACAGCCACTTGCTGCCCCCATGGTACCTGACCCCTCGGAGCACCCACCTCCGTCGCACGACCCACCTGCAGCGGCTTGATCTCCTGCAGCGACTGGAAGAGGAGAGAGCACGGCCGTGTCGGGGATGCTGCAGCGCTTGCCTGCCCCCATTTCCAGGGCTGCCAGGACCCTGTGGTCCCCTGGCACCATGGGGACGCCGCGGTCCCGCCGGCAGCACCAGGATGCCGGGGTCCTCCAGCACCGCAGCCCCGGGAGAGCCCCCTACCCGCCGGTTGCTTCCCTCCTGCAGCCTGTCCTCTTCCTCCTCCTCCTCCTCCTCCACTTCCTCCTCAGGGTCCAGGACGGAGGTGGCACCACGGGGCTCACACCGCAGCTCTGGCAGCTTCTTGCCCTTCACCAGAACCTTCCCCTTCAGCTGCTGCAGGAGGAAGGGCCGAGCTCAGGGCTGGCTGGGGACACGGGGACACCGCGGTAGATGGCCTTACCTCTGGGGACGGGAGGACGTCGGGGTCCTGCCCGTCCAGGGGCTGCGTCAGCAGCATGTCCCCAAGGATGGCCTTCATGTGGCGGGCCATGGTGGCCTGCTGCTCCAGCCCGCAGTGGTTCTCCAGCGAGAGGATGACGGGGTAGGGCGACCGCTGGGGACGGGGACGCGCAGCGCTGAGCACCCATTGCCCAGGAAGCGCCCGGCACCACCCTGGGGCTGCGGCGCCGGCCTCACCTTGAAGGCGTAATCGCGGATGCTCTCGATGACGTCACGGAAGAGGATTTTGGAGGTGAGCGTGTGGCCGTGGTAGATGACGGGCTCCCCGTCGGCGCCCTCCCAGCAGTCCAGCTCCACGCAGC
This sequence comes from Alectura lathami, assembly GCA_013399715.1. Lineage (NCBI taxonomy): Eukaryota > Metazoa > Chordata > Aves > Galliformes > Megapodiidae > Alectura > Alectura lathami. The sequence continues at coordinate 43,440 of VXAV01012065.1, forward strand.
GGCAGCCCGTCATCAGCGCCCTGCCACCGCGCCGCCGCCGGTGAGTCCCCGCGCCACCCGGGCCACCCCGCCACGACCGCGGCCACCGCGCGGCGCCCACCTGACGTAGGCTTCGGTGCTGCTGGTGCCGCCGATCTGGTTGTGGGTCAGGTAGGTGTTGTGGGAGGAGGAGATGAAGTAGTGGCACAGGGGCTGGCTCATGTCCTGGTGCACCTTGGTGTGCTCCTGGTTCAGGATGTCGCCGGCGGCCGACAGCAGGTACATCATGAAGCCATCCAGCATCATCAGGTCCTGCTGCCTGGCTGAGGGACGCGGCGGAGGGGTGTCACCGAGGGCTGGCATGCAGCTGGCAGGGTGGCACCCCACGGGCTGTGCCCACACGGATGTCCCCTGTCTCCTGGCAGTGCCGTGCTCACCCCAGACCTGGCACTGTGACACCCAGGGAACACGCAAGTCCCCCTGGGTTTCCTCCATCCTTCTGCTGCCTTGATCACACTGGACCTGGTGGCACCCACGAGATGTGGAGGTTCCCTGTCCCCACCCCAATGTCACCACCGTGACAGCACTCCAAGGCCCAGTATTGCAGCTCCCAGAGGAAACAAATGTCCCCTTGGTGTCACATCTCCCCCTGACGTCCCCCGGCAGTGCCACATTCACCCTGGGGCTGGCATTGGATCACCCATGGGACACGGAGGTCCCCTGTCTCCACCTTGATGTCCCCTGTCCTGACAGTACCACAATCACTCCAGGGCTGGCACTGTAAACCCAGGGGACGTGGAGGTCCCCGTGGTGTCCCCCCTCCCCTCTGATGTCCCACATCCTGCTGGTGACAGCAATGTGGACATGATTGCCCCCACTTGCTGTCCCCAGGCAGTGCCACATTCCCCTGGGGCTGGCACTACAGCACCCATGGGACATGGAGGTCCCTTGGTGCCCATCCCCACTCTGACGTCCCCCGTCCCCACACTGGCCAGATGGGGCAAGGCCACCACGGAAGGGGCAGGGGGACACAGGGACACTCACCCCAGCCCTGGAGAACCCTGTGCCCACCTGGGGGGCCACCACCACATCCCCAGGGCACCACTGAGCTGCCACCCTGTCTTCCCCACGGCCACCCACCCGCCGAGCTTGGAGTCCTCCTGCGGGGGCGTCCTCGTCCCTACCCTTCTCATTGAGCTCGTGGGCGTGGATGATGGCGCGCGCCCGGTGCAGGGTGGCCTCCTCGCCCTGGTCCCGCAGGAACTCGCGCAGCTCCTCGGCCGACAGCACGCAGTCCTCGCCCGAGTAGCGCCCGAAGAGCTCCTCCAGCTCCGGCCGCCGCAGCAGCCGCCGGCAGAAGTCCTCCAGCTCCCGGCCCTCCAGCCGCTCGTCGCCCGAGCGGTCGCACTCCTGCTGGGACCGCAGCCCGGCCTCGGGGACCGTCCGCTTGGCCCTAAGCCCACCGGACCCGCCCAGGCTGTGTGATGAGTTTGGGGGTCTCAGCTACCTGCCTGGGGGCTTGGGGCTGCATGCGTCATGTCCCTTCCGTCATTGTCCCCCGTCCTCTGTCCCCTGGGCTATGTGGGTCACACCCTCTCTGTGTCCCCCCAGTCCCTCTGCCCCCCTGCCCAGGATGGAGTGGTGCCTCAGTTTCCCCAGGGGTAAAGGGTCCTTGGGTGACACTGCTGTCCCCAAAGTGCCACCCGGGTGAGGTGTCACACCCTGGGGACTGACGGAGCGGTGTGAGGACAGCTTGGCCCTCAGCTCTCACTTGGCTGTCGGTCACAACAGGACACAGAGGCTGGCAGTGCCCAGGGTGTGACGAGTTTGAAAGTTCTCTGCTCTTGGCAGGGAAGGAGCCAGCACCCCCCCCAAGCCAGGTTGGTGACAACAGAGGGGGACAGCGGGTGACAGGGCACAGGGGGTACCTTGAAGAGCTTGTAGGCGTAGTCGTCATTCAGGTCGATGTTGATCATGCGCAGCATGCTCTTCACCTCCTGGAAGCACATCTTGTTGTCCTTGTTCTTGTCGGCTCGCTGCAGCATGCCGTGGATCCAGCTGTGCTGCGCTAAGGAAAGCACCGTGCCGGCCCCCCAGGCTGTCCCCAGGCTGTCCCCCTCACGTCCCATTCTCCCCCCGAGGATACTGGTCGAGCTTCTCCCGCTGGCTCATGGCCTGCAGCCGCGCCAGCAGCTTGGTGAGCCCCCGCGCCCAGCGCTGCGCGTCCTCCTCGCCCTGCGCCGCCAGGTCCAGGTTCTTGCGCTTGCCCTTGAAGACGATGGTGAAGCAGTGCCGCTCGGGGAACGCGCCGCCGTACCTGCGCAGCCCCTCCGACTGGTGGCCCTGGCGCACGCCCTCGATGTGCAGGATGGAGACTGCGGGGACACGCGCGGGGACGGCCCCCACGGGGCCTGGCTGAGCCCGTGCCACCGCAGCACCCCACACCGTGCTGCGCGGTAGCCACCGGAGCCACCCCTATTGTCCCCATGGGCTGTGCTAAAGCCACTAATCCCAGGCGAGACAGAGCTCAGCGGGTCCAGGCCACTGTCCCCTGCGGGTGTGGGGATGGTGACGCCAGCAGCACTGGGCAGATGTCCCAGCAGCATGGGTGGGAAGGGCTGGAGAGCAGGGACAGAGGCCGGCTGGGACTGGAGATGGGTCCCAGTGACAGTCCCAAGGGGGACAGCGAAGGGCTCTGGGGGCTTGGCTGGGGTGCACTGGGAGAGACTGGGTGCACTGGGAGGCAATGGAATTCACACGGTGCAGTGGAAGGCACTGGGTGCACTGGGATTCACTGGGAGGCACTGGTCCAGGGCTGGGGGACAGAGCAAGCTCGAGGATGGGGACCAGAGAGCATGGCCAAGTGGGACCCCAGGTCGGGCTCCAGGTCCCAGGTGGGATACCCGTGTGCCAGTCCTGCCTGTGCCCCACACGTGGCTCGGGGCTCTGCCCACCTCCCCGCACTTCACAGCCGTGCAGAACCCACACCAGTGTCCCCGACCCCTGGGGACAGTCCCAGAGCCAGCACTTACAGATCTGCTTGGAGGGCGTGCGCCCGAAACGCCGCTCGAACCAGACGGTGACGCCGTCCTCCTGCAGGCGGTACAGCCGCTCCCTCGCCCGCCGTGACTTCACCTTGCGCAGCAGCGAGCCCCGCAGCATCAGCTGGATGTCCTCAT
>VXAV01012066.1:0-13368 GCA_013399715.1 Alectura lathami
GGAATAAGGGGTGGATATTGTCATGGTTGAAAACAGAGTTATGGAAAAAGCGGAGTATTCCATAGCATATACATCACGGCACTCTGCTCTCTGGGGGCGCTGCGTTGCGCGGCTCCACGCCTGGCTGGCGTGGGCCCGCATACCACAACGTGGACAGTCGCTGGGGCCGCCCCTGGCGCTCGGAGTCCTGTCTGTGCCGGGCTGGCGGGCTGGCGTGTGGGGTGGGGGGCGCGGTTCCGGTTTGGGGGACTCCGGTTCGGGTTCGTGCGCGTGGGGCGATCGGCTTGGGTCCAGGGTGGTCGCGCTGGCGTGTCGGTGAGAGCTTGCCTTTTACTGTAAGTTAATTGTTCTACTCCACATCTTCTTACAAACAAAGTTTAATTATATTTAGTCCTGAGTTCTACCTTTTATTTTCCTCTCAATTTTCTCCTTTTATTTCCCCCGCTTTTAACTCTCAGCCGGCAGGTGCCGGCAGCCTTGAGCTTGCTCGGCAGAGGGAGAGGGGAAAGCCACTACAGCTGTCTTCCTAGCTTTGTACACTTCCTACAGCTGTTCCTTTCTAGCTCTCTACCTCTCTAGAATTCTTCCTTTCTTTCTTTCTAGATTTGAACATTTCATACGTCTCTACCTCTCTGCCTCCCTACATCCCTAGCATTCTTTCTAGCTTGCTTCCTATCTCTGTAGATTTCTTACCTGACTATATATCTACCTACCTAGAATTCTTTCCTGGCTGCTACCTGGCTTTGCACATTTCCTAACTCTCTACCTCTCTACATCCCGATTTCTTTCTTGCTTAATTGCTAGCTTGGTATATTTCCTACCCTTCTACCCCTCTATCTCCCTAGAAATGTTGCTTGATTTCTACCTAGATTTCTGCATTTTCTACGTCTCAAAATTCTACATCTCAAGAATTATTCTTGCTTGCTTCCTAGCTTTGCACATTTCCTACCTCACTACCTCTCTAACTCCCTAGAATACTTGCTAACTTGCTTCGTAGCTTTGTACATTTCCTATGTCTCTACCTCTCCACCTCTCTTCCTCCTAGAATTCTTCCTTGCTTGCTTCCGAGATTTGTACATTTCCTACCTCTCTTTACCTCTCTACCTCTCTAGCTCCATCGAATTCTTTCTAGCTGGCTTCCTAGCTCTCTACATTTCCTACCTCCCTTCCTCTCTACCTCTCTGCCTCCCTAGAATTCTTGCTTGCTTGCTTCCTAGCTCTGTATATTTCGAACCTCTATACATCTCTACCTCTCTGCCTCCTCAGATTTTTTTCTTGCTTGCTTCCTATCTTTGTGCATTTCGTACCTCTCAACATCTCTACCTTTCTAACTGCTTAGAATTCTTTCTTGCTTGCTTCCTATGTTTGTACTTTTCCTACCTATCAACCTCTCTAACTTCCAAGCAATCTCTTTTCCTTGAATCCTAGCTGTATACATTTCCAACTCTCAACTCCTGTACCTATTTACCTCTGAAGGATTTTTTCTTGTTTACTTCCTAGCTTTGTACATTTCCTACCTCTCTACCTCTGTACCTCTCTACCTCCCTAGAATTCTTTCTTGCTTGCTACTTAGCTTTCCACATTTCCTACCACCCTACCTCTAGCTCACATGGTCCTTGAATTCATTCTTGCTCTCTTCCCAGCTTTGTACATTCCCTGCCTCTCAACCTCTCAACCTCTCCTGCTCCCTATAATTATTTTTGCTTGCTTCCTAGCTTTGTAAATTTCCCACCACTCTACCTTTTATCATCCTAGAATTTTTCAAGCTTGCTTCCTAGCTTTGTATATTTCCTACATCTCTACCTCCCTATCTCCCAAGAATTCTTGCTTGCTTGCTTCCTAGCTTGGCACATTTGCTAGCTCTGTACCTCTCTACCATCCAAGAATTCTTTCTTTCTTCCTTCCTAACTTTGTACATTTCCTACCTCTCTACCTCCCAAGAATTCTTCCTTACTTGCTTCCTAGCTTTGTGCATTTACTACCTCTCTACCATTCTACCTCCCTAGAATTCCTTCTTGCTTGATTCCTAGCTTTGCACATTTCCTTCCTCTCTACGTCTCTACATGCCTAGAATTCTTTCTGTTTTCTTCCTAGACTTCCACGTATACTACCTCTCTACCTCTCAAACTATCTACTGTCCTAGAATTCATTCTTGCTTCCTTCCCAGCTTTGAACACTCCCTATCTCTAAACCTCTCTAGCTCTCTACATTCCCAGATTTCTTTCTTGCTTGCTTCCTAGCTTTGTAGATTTTCTACATCTGTACCGTTACCTTTCGACCACGCGAGAATTCTTGCTTCCTGGCTTCCTAGCTTTGGAGGTGTCCTACCTTTGTACCGCTCTACCTATCTACCACCCTGGATTTCTTTCTTCCATACATCCTAGCTTTGTACATGTCCCACCTCTCTACCTCTGTACCTCTCTACCTCCCTAGATTTTTTCTTGCTTGCTTCCCAGCTTTGTACATTTCCTTCTCTCAACCTCTCTACATCAATAGAATTCTTTCTTGCTTGCTTCCTAGCCTTGTACATTTTGTACCACCCTACCTCTCTAGCTCTCACCGTCCTAGAATTCATTCTTGCTTGCTTCCTAGCTTTGTACATGGCCTACTTATCAACCTCTCTATGCCTCCTGCTACCTAGGATTTTTCTTGCTTGCTTCCTAGCTTTGTATATTTCCTACCTCTCTATCTCTCTGCCTCTCTAGAATTCTTTCTTGCTTGCTTCCTAGCTTTCTACATTTACTACTGCTCTACCTCCTTAGAATTATTTATTTATTGATTCCGAGTTTTTGAAATTTCTACCCCTCAACCTATCTACCTCCCTAGAATTCTTTCTTGCTTGATTCCTTGCTCTGAACATTTCCTAACTCTAAATAAATCTACCTCTCTACATACCTAGAATTCTTTCCTGCATGCTTCCTTCCTTTGTACATTTCCTACATCTCTACATCTCTACCTCTCTACCTGCCTAGAATTGTTTCTTGTATGCTTCTTAACTTTGTACATTTCCTGCATTTCCACTGCTCTACATCTCTACCACCCTAGAATTCTTGCTTGTTGCTTCATGTCTTTGTGCATTTCCTACCTCTGTACCTCTCTTCCTTGCTGGAATTCTTGCTTGCTTGCTTCCTTCCTTTGCACATTTCCTACCTCTGTACCTCTCTGACTCCCTAGAACTCTTACTTGCTTGCTTCCTACCTTTGTGTATTTGCTACCTGTCAAACTCTCTACCTCCCTAGAATTCCTTATTGCTTGCTTCCTATCTCAGTACATTTCCTACCTGTCTACTACTCTACCTCTCCATCTCCCTAGAATTCTTGTTTGTTAGCACATTTCCTAACTCTCCATCTCTTACCTCTGTTTTATTCCTTCTTGCCTGCTTCCTAGATTTGTATATTTCCTACCTCTCAAACTCTATATCTCCGTTGAATTCTTTCCTGCTTGCTTCATACCTTTGTACATTTCCTATCTCTCTATCTCTCTACCTCCCTAGAATTCCTTCTACCTTGCTTCCTAGCAGTGTACGTTTCCTTCCTCTCTACCTTTCTACCTCTCCACCTCTCTGGAATACATTTTAGCTTGCTTCTTACCATTTTATTTTTCTACCTCTACACCTAGCTTCCTCCCTAGAATTATTTCTTGCTTGCTTCCTAGTTTTGAACATTTCCTACCTCTCTTCATCTCTACCTCTCTACCTCCCTAGAATTCTTGCTTGCTTGCTTCCTAGCTTTGTATATTTCCTACCTCTCTACATCTCTACCCCAACACCTCCCAAGAATTCTTTCTTGCTTACTTCCTAAATTTGTACATTTCTACCTCTCTACCTCTCTACCTCCCAAGAATTCTTTCTTTCTTACTTTCTGTCTTTCCAGATTTCCTACCTCTTAACTTCTCTACCTCTCTATAATTATTTCTTGCTGCTTCCTACCTTTTTACATTTCCTACACCCCTAGCTCTCTAAATCCCTACAATTCCTTCTTGCTTTCTATATAGCTTTGTACATTTTCTACCTCTCTACCTATCTACCTCCCTAGAATTCTTGCTTTGTTGCTTCCTAGCCTTGCACATTTCCTACCTCTCAACCTCTTTTCCTCCCTAGAATTCTTTATTTCTTTCTTCCTATCTTTGTACTTTACCTACCTCTCTACATCTCTAGCTCTCTAACTTCCTAGAATTCTTTCTTGCTTCTTCCTAGCTTTGTACATTTCCTACCTCTCTACCTGTACCTCTATACCTGACTAGAATTCTTGCTTGCTTGCTTCCTATCTTTGTGCCTTTCCTACCTACTTACCTCTATACCTCCCTAAAATTCTTGGTTGCTTTCTTCCTAGCTTTGTACATTTCCTACCTCTCTGCCTCTTTACCTCTGTGGAATTATTTCTTGCTTGCTTCCTAACTTTGTATATTTCCTACCTCTCAAACTCTCTGCCTCCCAAAATTCTTTCTTGCTTGCTTCGTAGCTTTGTACTTTTCCTACCTCTCTACCTTTCTACCTATCTGCCTCCCTAGAATTCTTGCCTGCTTGCTTCCTATCTTTGTATATTTCGTACCTCTCAAACTCCCTACCTCCCTAGAATTCTTGCTTGCTTGATTCCTAGCTCCCTAAAATACTTTCTTGCTTGCTTCCAAGGTTTGTACATCTCCTCCCTCTCTACCTCCGTAGAATTCTTTCTTGCTTGCTTCCAAGGTTTGTACATCTCCTCCCTCTCTACCTCCGTAGAATTCTTTCTTGCTTGCTTCCAAGGTTTGTACATCTCCTCCCTCTCTACCTCCGTAGAATTCTTTCTTGCTTGCTTCCAAGGTTTGTACATCTCCTACCTCTCTACCTTTCTACCTATCTGCCTCCCTAGAATTCTTGCCTGCTTGCTTCCTATCTTTGTATATTTCGTACCTCTCAAACTCCCTACCTCCCTAGAATTCTTTCGGTCTTGCTTCCTAGCTTTCTATATTTCCTACCTCTCAAACTCTCTTCCTCCCTAAAATACTTTCTTGCTTGCTTCCAAGGTTTGTACATCTCCTACCTCTCTACCTCCGTAGAATTCTTTCTTGCTTGCTTCCAAGCTTTGTGCCTTTCCTACCTCCCTAACTGCATACCTCCTGTTGTGATCCGATTTTGCGAGAGGTTTCTTAACGATCTCAAGTGACGAAATTAAAAGACAAACGAGGTCAAATGCCATAAACTAAACTTAATTTTATTATCACGAATTGAGAGACTATAGCGATAAGACAGAATAGGAAAGCAGTAAGGTAGAAAGATAGAGAGAGATAGAGAGAGAGGGAGAGACTGTAGAGCAAAGAGATTTCAACACTCCTCAGGTCCAGTGATGTCTGAGTGTCAGGGTCTGCTGGTCTTTGTTCGTGGTGGGTTGTCGTCCAAGGCGTGATGGTAAGTTGATGTTGACCACATCTCTCTGAGCATACAAGCTCCCTTAGATATTGTCCAGTGGTCCCAGACCACACTTTATGTGACAGTTTCTGGCATCCAAGTTCTTAGCAGGGATCTCTTTTCTTCCTGTCTTCCAGGCCTTGCAAATTATAATCAGCAGTGATAAGAGGAATCAGGTAGGCGCCAGAATGTGCCCTGCCTACACAGAACACACTGCTATGACCTCCTAGCTTCCTTTACCAAGCTGAAAATATTTGCTCCCAGGCTGGAGTCTTCAGGAGCCACCGTCAAGTACCTCCTGTCTAGTGCCTTTTCATTTGAAAGCAAACAACTTCAGGCTTCATCCAAGAAGTGCTTTCAAATGTAAAACTGTCACAGGTGCTGTTGACTGTAGAAGGTTAATTTGAGTCAATGCTTTAACAGTCCCAGACACCTCCCTAGAATTAATTATTGCTTGCTTCCTAGCTTTGCATATTTCCTATCTCTCTACATCCCTAACTCCCAAGAATTCTTCCCTGCTTTTCTCCTAGATTTGTACTTTTCCTATCTCTCTACCACTCTAACTCGCTAGAATTCATCACTTCTTGCTTTCCAGCTTTGTACATTTCCTACATCTCTACCTCTCTGCCTCTCTATGTCTCTAGAAAACTTGCTTGCTTGATTCCTATGTTTCTACAATTAATATCTCTCTAACTCACTACCTCCCTAGTTCTTTCTTGCTTGCTTCCTACCTTTGTACATTTCCTACCTTTCTACCTCTCTATTTCCCTAGAATTATTGCTTGCCCACTTCCTATCTTTGTACATTTCCTACCTCCCTAACTGCCAACCTCCCTAGAACTAATTCTTGCTTGCTTCATATCTTTGTTCATTTCCTACCTCTCTACCACTCTACTTCTATACTTCCCTACAATTATTCCTTGATTGCTTCCTACCTTTGTACATTTCCTGCCTCCCTACCTCTCTACGTCCCAAGAATAATTGCTTCCTTCCTTCATAGCTTTCTACATTTCCTACGTCTCTACCTCTCTACCACTCTAACTCTCTAGTATTCTTGCTTGCTTACTTCTAAGCTTTCTACGTTTCCTACCTCTCTACCTCTGAACCTCCCTAGAATTCTTGCTTGCTGGCTTCCTATCATTGTATATTTCCTACCTCACTACACTTCTAACTCTCTGCCACCCTAGAATTCTTGCTTGCTTTCTTCCTAGACTTGTACATTTCCTACCTCTCTACCAGTACCTCTTGACCTCCCTAGAATTCTTGCTTGCTTGCTCCCTAGCTTTGTTCATTTCCTAACTCTCAACATCTCCACGTCTCTACCGTCCTAGAATTATTTCTTGCTACCTTCCTACTGTTCTACATTTCCTACCTTTATACCTCTGTACCTCTCTACATCCCTACAATTCCTTCTTGCTTTCTTCCTTGCTTTCTACATTTCCCACCACCCAAACTGCCTACCTCCATAGAATTCTTTCTTGCTTGCCTCCTATCTTTGCACATTTCCTACCTATCAACCTCTCTGCCTCCCTACCTCAAAACAATACTTACTTGCTTGCTTCCCAGCTTTGTACATTTCCTACATCTCTACCACTCTAGCCCTGAAACTCCCTAGTATTCTTTCTTGCTTCCTTACTGGCTTTGTTCATTTCCCACCTCTCTAACTCTTTACCTCCCCAGAATTCCTTCTTGCTTGCTTCCCAGCTTTGTACATTTCCTACCTCTCAACCTCTCCACCTCTCTACCTCCATGGAATTATTTCTTGCATGCTTCCTATGTTTATACATTTACTTCCTCCCTACCACTCTACCTCTCTATCTGCCTGGAATTCTTGCTTGCTTGATTCCTAGCTTTGTATATTTCCTTCCTCTCCACCTCTCTAACTCCCTAGTATTCTTTCTTGCACTGCTTCCTAGCTTTGTTCATTTCCTACCTCTCTACATCTCTACATCCCCAGCGTTCTTTCTTGCTTGCTTCTTAGCTTTGTGTATTTCCTATCTCCATACCTCTCTACCTCCCTACAGTTCCTATCTTTGTACATTTCCTACCTCTCTACCTCTCTACTTCCCTGGAATTATTTCTTGCTTCCTTCCCAGCATTGTACATTTCCTATCTCTTTACCTATCTACCTCCCTAGAATTCTTGCTTGCTTGCTTCCTAAGCTTTGTACGTTTCCTGCCTCCCTAACTGCCTACCTCCCTAGAATTCTTGCTTGCTTGATTCCCAGCATTCTACATTTCCTACGTCTCTAAGTCTATACCTCTCTACCTTGCCGGTATTCTTGCTTGCTTACTTCCTTTCTTTCTAGATTACCTACCTACCTAACTCACTACCTCTCTAGAAATTTTGCATGCTTGCTTCCTATCTTTGTACATTTTTTCCCTCATTACCCCTGTAACTTTCTACCTCCCTAGAATTCTTTCTTGCTTGCTTCCTAGCCTTATATATTTTCATCCAATCTACCTCTACCTGTCTGTCTCCATAGAATTCTTGCCTGCTTGCTACTTAGCTTTGTACATTGCCTACCACTCAACATCTCCACGTCTCTACCGTCCTGGAAGTCTTTCTTGCTACCTTCCTATCTTTGACATTTCCTACATTTCTACCTCTCTAACTGTATACCTCTCAAGAATTATTGATTGCTTCATTCCTAGCCTTGTACATTTCTTACCTCTATAGAATTCTGCCTCTCTACCTCCCTAAAACTCTTGCTTGCTTCCTAGCTCTGTACATTTTCTACCACTCTACATCTCTACTCCTCTACTCCTTCATCTCTACCTTGCTACCTCCCAAGAATTCTTTCTTGCATGCTTCCTACCTTTGTACATTTCCCAGCTGTCTGCCTCCCTAGAATTCTTTCTTGCTTGCTTCATAGCTTTGAACATTTACCACTTGTCTACCTATCTACTTCTCTACCTCCCTATAATTCTTTCTTGCATTTTTCTAGATTTGTACATTTCCTACCACTCTACCTCTCTACCTCACTAGAATTCTTTCTTTCTTGCTTCCCAAACTTGTAGATTTCCTAGGTATCTACCACCCTGAAATAATTTCTTGCTTGCTTCCTTGCTTTCTAAATTTCCTACCTGTCTGCAACTACACCTGTCTACATATCTACTTTCCTAGAATTCTCTCTTGCTTGCTTCCTAGCTATGCACATTTCCTCTCTACCTCTCTACCTCTCTACCTCTCTACCTCCTAGAAGAATTTCTTGCTTGTTACCTACCTTTGTACATTTCCTACCTCTCTGCAACTCTACCACTCTACACTTATTTCTTGCTTGCTTCCTACCTTTGTACATTTCGTACCTCTCTACCTCTCTTCCTCCCTAGAATTCCTTCTTGCTTGCTTCCTAGCTTTCTACATTTCCTAACTCTCTAACTCTCTACATCTCTACCTCCCTAGAATTATTTCTTACTTGCTTCCTAGCTTTGTACAGTTACCAGCTCTATACATATCTACCTCCCTACTTCCCAAGAATTCTTTCTTGCTTGATTCCTACTTTTGTACTTTTCCTAACTCTCTATCTCTTTACCTCTCTACCTACTAGAATTCTTTCTTACTTATTTCCTACCTTTGTGCATTTCCTACCTCTCTACGGGTCTACCTCCCAAGATTTCTTCCTTGCTAGCTTCCTAGCTTTTTACATTTCCTACCCCTCTACCTCACTTCCTCCCTATAATTATTTCTTGCTTTCTTCTGAGCTTTGTACATTTTCTACCTTCTTCCTCTCTACTTCCCTAGAATTCTGTCTTACTTTCTTCCTAACTTTGTACATTTCCTACCTCTCTACCTCTCTACGTCTTCTTCTCTAGTATTCTTTCTTGCTTGCTTCCTACCTTTGTACATTAACTACCTCTCTACCTCTATGCCTCCTGAGAATTCTTTCTTGCTTGCTTCCTAGGTTTGAACATTGCTTACACCTAGACCCCTTCACCTCTCTACCTCTCTAGACTTCTTAATTGCTTGCTTCCTAGCTTTGTACATTTCCTTCTTCTCTACCCCTCTACCTCCCTAGAATTATTTCATGATTGCTTCCTAGCATTTTACAGTTACTACCTCTCACCCTCTCTTCCTCCCTAGAATAGTTACCTTAGTGGAGTTAGTTCCCTTAGGAGAGTTTGTGTAGTATGTTATAGTAGTTGTTCCCGTATTGGAGTATGTTCCGTTGTGAAGTTATTTGCCGTGGGGAGTTAGTTGCCTTAGTGAAGTTATTTTTCATAGTTGAGTTAGTTACCTTAATGAAGTTAGTTGCCTTAGTTGCCTTAGTGGTGTTAGATCCCTTAGTGTAGTTAGTTCCATTAGAGGAGTTAGTTGCCTTTGTGTTGTTAGTTGCCATGATGAAGTTTGTTCACTTATTTGCCTCAGTGGAGTTATTGCCCTAGTGGAGTTATTTGCCTTAGTGTGTTAGTGAGTCAGTTGCCTTTGTGGTGTGAGTTGCCTTAGAGGAGTTGGTTCTCTTATTTGCCTCCGTGGAGTTAGTAGCGTTAGTGGAGTTAGTTGCCTTAGAGAGTTAGTGAGTCAATTTCCTTAGTGGGGTTATTTGCCTTAGTGAGGTTATTTGCCTTAGTGAAGTTAGTTTCCTTAGTTCCCTTAGTGGAGTTAGTTGCCTTAGTGAAGTTAGTTGCCATATTTGACATAGTCTCCTTAGTGAAGTTAGTTTGCTTAGTTTCTTTGGTGGAGTTAGTTGCCTTAGACAACTTAGTTTCCTTAGTGGAGTTAGTTGCCTTAGTGGAGTTAGTGGAGTTAGTTGCCTTAGTGGAGTTAGTTGTATTCATGCAGATAGTGGTGTTAGTTCCCTTAGTTGCTGTAGTGGACTTATTTGCCTTATTGGAGATAGTTCCCATAGTGGAGTTAGTGGAGTTCTTTCCCTCAGTTGCCTTAGTGGAGTTATATGCCTTGGGGAGTTAGTTGCCTTACTGCAGTTAGTTCTCTTAGTGACGTTAGTTGCCTTAGTTCCCTTAGTGATGTTATTTGCCTTAGAGGAGTTAGTTGCCTTAGACGACGAAGATTCCTTAGTGGAGTTAGTTGCCCTAGTGGTGTTGGTGGAGATATTTGCCTTTGTAGCTAGTTGCCTTTGTGGAGTTAGTTGTATTAATGGCGATGGTGGTGTTAGTTCCCTTAGTTCCCTTAGTGGACTTAGTTGCCTTAGTGGAGTTAGTTGCCTTAGTGGAGTTAGTTCCCTTAGTGGAGTTAGTGGAGATCTTTCCCTTAGTTTTCTTTGTGGAGTTACTAGCCATAGTGTAGTTAGTTCCCTTAGTGTAGTTTGTTCCCGTTGTGGAGTTAGTTGCCGTGGGGAGTTAGTTGTATTAGTGTGCGGTGACGGGGTGAGAGAAATCAGGAACGACGCAATATGAGTTATCCAGATAGCCCTCTATTGCGCAGATACAATTGCTTGTATAGCATTAGCTTTGTGACTAAATATATGTTACGTTTTCATTAGGTTAAAATAGTGTCACTCATTAAGCTCTAACCTATGACTTATCCTGTAATTATATGTTCCCGCCCTACAAGAATGCTAGCTCCTTATCTTATACTTCAGAGATACTGTGTCCTTGAGGCCTACTCTTTAATCACTGCTTATTACACAAAGGCCTGTTCGTGCAGCTGCNTATATGTTACGTTTTCATTAGGTTAAAATAGTGTCACTCATTAAGCTCTAACCTATGACTTATCCTGTAATTATATGTTCCCGCCCTACAAGAATGCTAGCTCCTTATCTTATACTTCAGAGATACTGTGTCCTTGAGGCCTACTCTTTAATCACTGCTTATTACACAAAGGCCTGTTCGTGCAGCTGCTCTGACATTCATGTCCATTGTTTGCAAGCCACACTCCCACAAATCCCCATTTTTTCTTTTGCACGAACAGAACTCTATGCATTAGACCAGTGACCATTTTTTGTATTAGTTTCCATACTATTCCTAACCCAAGCAATAATAAAATGATTATGATTATCCAGCGAATGCTCTCTTTGATCATGCTGAGTAACCATGGAGAAAGACTGCCAAATATTTTCTGTAACCACGAGTCAAACCAGTTTGTTTCCTTATGAATTAATCATGTGTGGTCTTTAAGCCACTGCAGCTGTCGATGAATGGAGTTCCCATGATCACTTAGATCGAAACAACACATCCCTTCAAAATCTTCACATCCATGACCCTGCGCTAAAAGCAAAAAAAAAATAAAAAAATAAAAAAAAAATAAAAAAATCAATTGCTGCTCCATTTTGCAACACTGCCTGTCTAAGACAACTTTGACCTACTAGCATTTGTTCTAATATTTTCGTTGTCACATTAGCTTGCTTTTCTGACCAGCAGGCCAGATTCTCAATCTGTTTTAATGCTTGTGCTGCGGCTATTCCAGGGGTAAAAAAAAAAATGATGCAAATACTCGCGCTGTAGCTGACCATAATACAACATTATCATTACATATCAGACCTAGGCTGGTGGACCGTCGTGCCCATCTTGGCAGTTGCCTTGAGATGTTTAGCCATTGTCTGTGGTCTGGTGCTAACAAGTTCAATTTCCCCAGATAACATGGTCCCAGATCCCTCTTTTTGTTTTCGAGCAACACAAGCCTGGGTTAAGGCTTTGGATAAGGCATGGACCCAATACATCCAAATACATCCAAAAACAGTGATAACAACAATCATACTTAGCGTTATGATCAGATAAATTCATACAACACATTCCATCAAAATCATCTAATACCAAAATCTCCTAACTCATTAAGCATGATTAAAGCCCTTGCAGAAGCGATTCCTAGGGCTGAAAATGAAGAAATGCTAAAGGGATGCATGTCATCCCCTGAAAGCTGCTCTTCAGGTGACTCCTGGAGAGTGTTTCTGTTTCCACGGTTTCACCCAATGAGCTGGGACCCAACGAGGTCCTTTGTCTGTAAGCAAACACATGTAACCTCTACCAGTTACTTGAACTTCAGCTGGACCTTCCCATTGACCCGTTTCCAAATTTTTATACTGTACCAAAGGTCGTTCTTTAGTACAAATTGACTGATGAGAGCTAATAGATGTAGTGTGAATGACCATAGGAGGGTCTTGCCGATCTCCTGGCAACCTTAGATAATTTAACACGTATAAAGCTTTATACAGCCGTTCAGATGGGAAAGAGACTTCTCTCCCTTTTAGTTTTTGAAGCAGTTGCTTCAGAGTCAAATGTGTGCTCGCAAAAGAATTTACTGGAGGGTCAATCCACGCCTTGTTTAAGAAATAAAAAAATTCAACTGGTGAGATATATGAGAGTAAAGAAGAACAGTCCTCAAGCTTCATCCGATGAAGTTCATGTTCCTCAAAGGATAACTACAAGAAATGTTTGACACAGAGAGATAGGAAAGAGTAAGTAGCAACACAATGACAGAGTTGGCAGTAGAGCTGATGACAGAGAACGCTGAGGGACTGGCAAGATGAAAATCAAGAAGGCAAGAAGTGCCTGAATGATCAAGGAGTAAAGTGAAGGAAGTATACAAAAGATTAGAGAAAGGAAATGCACTGCATAAGAGAGAGTACTGGCAATGCAAATGTCACTGAAAATTGGGAAATAACTCTTTAACACCAAAGTCGTAACAGAAAGCAGGTGTTCCTTTATTCAGCGCTGCGTGCTAGGGGGATTGGCTCCAGCCAACATGCATACCCAATGTGTTAAATGAATTCATGACATGTGCTTGTAGCACTGATATTTATACGTTTTCCAGGAAATCTCCACATATTCCAAGAAATACCTATACGTATTCACGCTTGTTATTGTGCGTGCGTAGGGTTATAATTGGGTTCGTGTAAGTGGTCGCGGGTGGTGGTGGGATTCCATTGGGCGACATTATTTGGGCCCGTTATGCGGCCCTCATTCTTGGGAGGCAAACACTTACTAGCCATCATTCCTGTAAAGACAAGCACTATTAGTAAACTTAGTAACCATTCCTGCAACGACAGCACTTTTAGCAGACTTCCCTCTAACTTGCAGACTGTTT
>VXAV01012067.1:0-19788 GCA_013399715.1 Alectura lathami
TGATTCTATGATTCTATGAACATTTAAGTCATAACCAAGTGCTGAATTGCATCAGAGAATCTTCCCCCTGAAGAGGGATCTCCTGAACTGAGGGGAAAACTATTCTGAGCAGGCTGATTAAACAGAGCAAAGTTCCAGGAAACTACTCCCATTCAAACTTGTGTCTAATTATATTTCCCAATTCCTTTCATGCCTTCAAGCAATACTTTGACTGCCAAGTAAGCAGGAAAATTCAGGTTGGAAGGGAAGCAGTCTACCATCAACTGTGATGTCATCCAGAAATGCCCACTGTATGGGATGGAGGTGTTTCTCCTTTGTTGAATCCTTGGTTCACAGGTGTGAAAGAAGATGAAGAAACCCCACCCAGGATATAATACTTTCTGAATATGGTGTCATTTTATCCTTCCTTCCCTTCAAGATGTGTATGTGATTTCATTTCCTCTGCGTGCTTCCAAGCAATCCGTCAGTTTTGTTGGAGCAAGGAGGAGTTTGGCACTGAAGGTGGTCAGTTTTCGTGGTTGGAAGCGATGCATGAATTGGATCCATGCTCCCAAAGCTGTATTTAGAAGCAGCACTGAAGGATAGTCTTTGAAGGTGTTTTGATCCCAGATGGGGAGCAATAAGCTGCAGTCCAATACACAGAGTAAGAAACATGAAGTACTTGGTCTTTGTGGCATTGCAGAGGCCACCATGGAGTTTGTGCCCTCAAACCAAAGTGCAGGGTCAAAATGCAATACAGGTGTGACTGTCTTCATTTAACCTTTCTCATGTAAACTAAACACCCAACATTTCTCCACAGAAGAAATACTAGTCTCACAGGGTGAAAGATTCAGCAGTAGCTAGCTTCCAGAGAATCACTTTGAGTGAAGACAAAGATTGCTAATAATAAATATGCCAAGTCTCTTAGACCTTAGGTGAGAAGGTGGTCATTAACTAAGGTTGCTTTTACTTAAGAATTATTATTATTATTTTCCAATCTGTTAATAAACTTTGAGAGGTATGTCAAAGTACAGGTATCCTTAGTTATCTGGGGGGGGGGTGGGTAATAAAGGGCCTCTTGATGTTATTACTTTGCAGTTCTTAAAGCTTCTGATGAATTTTCTCACAAAGGTGTTGGGCTTATTAACAACAGCATTTGCTGCACCGTCTTTTCACATTCCATTTCTGCTGCCAGAGATTAGAGTAGAGCAATTTTGCACGGTCAAGGGAAACGGAAAAGATTTCAGTATTAAACTAGAGCTACACCTGGTTTTTAAACAGTTACATTTTATGTGTTTCCTGTCCAGTTTCCATTTGTGCCCCCTCCGTGTATTCTAACACTTGGCTTCTTTCTGCCTGGATAGTTAAAACTGAAAGGTGACTCCACTATCTTCTTTTACTTGCAATGAACACACAGAGTGAAAAGGTGAGGTCTGTGTTGTGGTTCAGAGATGAATTGAGGCAGACATGATGCTACACTTCTGTGTAGTTCTACATGAGGTCCATTTCTCGTTGGCTGTATTATATGTTAGTTATCTGGAGGCTACACAGAAAAAATCCTAGTATGTATGGAAAGCACAGAATTGCCCGTGAAGATTAATCCATGGACATGTTGGGATAACTCGCTCCAGTTGTGATGGCCAATCTAAGAAAACAGAGCGGGAGAAGACAGGGTTAAGAGAAGAGGCAGGAAGGATTCCGGCATGAAGAGCACTTCACCTGATAAAGATTGAGTAGGTTGGCACTGTCTGGAGGAAATAAAAGAATATAACACTCAGAGAAATAAATCTGATGGGAAGAGTCAGCCTAGATGCCTCTGCTTACCTTTCCATGATCAATGAAACTGAAAGTCCAAAAATATCTGCAAGGTGTGCTCTGTAGCCCATCACAGCCTGTAAATTCATTGCCGTGCGCTGTTGTATCTTAGGCAATATTCCAGAAGAATCCAAACCAGAGGTAAATATTTGAATAATGAGAAACAAGAGACTGTAGCTAATAGCTTTAATTGTTTTGTTTATTAAGCTGTGTAATGATTCATGTCCAAAAACAACTTCCTGGCAGTAGGAAATAATTTTTTCTAGCAGCTTAAGCAGCCTATGTGAAGGGGAAAAAATGCATCTCCAAAGCTGTTTGGGAAGCTGTTCTCATTTGGGTGGGAGCCTGAGAACTCCCGTTAACTCTCGCTTTTAATATCTGGCTTCTTGGTGCATGGAACATCGATTAAAATGGAAAAACTTAACATGCATTCCAAAACAGATCTGAAGTGTTATTTGGCAGTTGGGCGTCCCTCTCCACGCTTCAGAGAGCAGACGAGAAGCAGTGGAGAGAGGGAGGCGTTAGCACATGAGCTTGAGTCACTGAAGGGAAGGGAAGGGAAGGGAAGGGAAGGGAAGGGAGGAAGGAANATGGCTAGAAGCTGTCTGTTCTGTCCATGTCATATTGGTCGTTGTAAGTCAAAATGTTACTACAGAACTGTTAGTGGATGGCCAACAATAGCCTGCATTTCAGTCAACTTCGAGCATTTTTTTCCTAGAGTTTGAATTTATTGTTCTGATTAAGAACAAATGATTTGAATCAAAACTTTCACATTGGCAGGTCACATTGTTTATCTACTATTTAATGCTGAGCAGATGAGAAATTAAATGTAGGTGATAACAGCCACAAGCTCTTGTGCAGAAAAATGCAGCCTGGAGTATGTGATGCAACTTGCAAAGCTGTGCATTTCAACTTCTTTGATTAGCAGGCTATCTTAAGATGTCCTTGCTGGAAGCATGGGCCCCTACATCAGTGAAGTTAAGTCAGCTGGCTGTAGGCTTTCTTTCCTCAGTAACCTGTGACAGATGCCTTAGAAATAGGCCATGAGCCATGACGCAGTAGGTAAGAGGTTTAAGATCCTGGCTTAGTGGAATCAGTGAGCTGTGGGCAGTGACAATGAGGATGATAGAACAGTTTTGTTAGCAAAAGGGTGTGTGGGTGCTTAAACACTGAAGTGGAGGGGCCTGTTTTGTTTGATGGTATGCAATCTGTGGCACAAAATGGAAGGAAAACCTGAGAGGAGGAATGTGGTGGGCAGATCCCATCTCGCTCAAAAGGATTTCTGTTGCTGAATTCTCAGCTGACTTATGCCAACAGTTTTATACCAAAAACAAACAAACAAACAAATAAATAAATAAATCTAATCTGAAAGCATGTTGATAGAGAATATATTAGGTGCATGTCCACAAAAACACTTTGGTGGCAGTGAGAAGTGGACCAACTCAACTCCTACTCTGTTCAAAGTTATAAGATACCGCGTGAAGAGCAGTGGCTTTTTGTGTGCATTTGGACATTGAGATTACCTTAGGTCACCAAATTATCTTAAGGCTGTTGTTAAAACCAGCAAAAACTCTGACAACAGCTAAAAGCACAAGTGTGGGCTGGGTATTAACCTTAGAAAAAAGTTGCAAGAGCAGTGTATGCAAACTGACAGCTATTCTGTGGGAGAATGCATCATTACAAACATCAGAACAGTGTACATGCTAATAGATGACGAGATGATTGATTACAGTCGTTAAAATCAAGCAGTGAGAGGAACTTGAGAAATCCAAGATTAATAACAGGAAAAACTTTCTAGTTATGAGATCTATTTGGGCTTTGAAAGCATCTTCCGTGGAAAATTACAGGAGTCCTTCTAACTAGGATATTCAGAATTATAGAATAGAATGTCATAGAATTATAAATCTGATATTCAGTATGTCAGAAGTTATGTCACAAATTGCATTAATAAATTTAGAAGCCTATGTCACTGGAATAGAGTAAGTACTAAAATACGTCTTGACCTGTTCAGAAACTTTAGCAGTACAGAGAAAATGAAAACTATCTTTCTGTTTTAAAGATGCTATCCATGCTTCTCCAGCTGGCTCAACACCCTATTTCAGGTTCCAAATTTCTTTTGAATCAGGAAATTCCACCAGGTAACCAATTCCAGGGAAGATTTTTTCTTCTTCTGAAACAGAATTCAGATACTTACCAAAGACACTCTAGCACAGGTAAAAGAAAACATCCTCCCCAGCAGTCATTTCCTGTATTACCACTTGCTGATTGTGACAACTAATTCGTCTTGATCCAAGCACAGGTGCATTTGGAGTGCTCTGTGAATTTGTACTGTATCGTGACTAAAGAGAGTGGTGCGTGTTTCAAAGCTTCTGTAGACTTCTACACGTGTTAATATCTCCACCTTGTTTAGGGAGTGCCTTGGCTTGCATACAGAGACGTTAATTTGCATATTTCGGGCATCTCCTCAAAGGTCCTAATTCTCGCTCACTCTCGTTTCTTTGCAATGGTCACATGGTGCACAGAAATCTTGAAATGAGGGGCAGTCAAACTAGCCTTAAATCACCTTGCTATTGAGGAGGGGAATGAGGTTCACGTTTTTCTTCAACCTTTAGTGAGTCTGTACCATCCCACTGGGAGTGTCTCTTGGAGTTCCTGGACAGAAGGCATTGGTGGTTCATTTCATCCTACTCACAGGTAATGAGGGTGGCATGCTCGTGTTTTTCAGTCCAGCCTTCTCTAGCACCTTCGTCTGCAGGGTATGTTTTTCTGTCTTCATTAACGTCTGTATTTGACAGACCTTTCCAATTTTTTTTTGATGTGATTTCAGCTTCCAAACAATTTGCTGAAGAGGTCTTGAAAGCACACAATGACTACAGGAAGAAACATGGAGTCCCCCCATTAAAACTCTGCAAGAAGTTAAACAGAGGAGCCCAACAGTGAGTTCGGTCCTTTCTTTTCTCTGATGAGATTTCTGTCACTTTTGTCAGCTAGGTTTGACGTGCATACTGCAGAAATACTTGCCTTTTAGCCTGCTGATATCCAGTGAAGGCTTACTGGATGGGAAGTGAAGGCCTCTACTCTTTTTGTGTCCCTACTCAGCTCTTTTCTTCCCTTTTTCCTCCATCACATAGCACCAGCAAGCCACATGGGCACTTCTCTGGTCACAAGTGTGTAAATCTTTCTCACAGCCTCTTTGAGACATGCATCTGTCTGCACTCGTGTGTCTCCTTTACAGAGGGCTGTTGCCTAAAACATGCTTCACCACCATCTCTGCGAGGTGATGTAGTGTCAAGGGAACATCTGCTTCTCCTAAAATAGTGGAGAAAAGAACTTTTTCATGGTAGGAGGTGATGACTGGTCTAAGATCGATGGAATCAAAGGGAATGAATTTCAGATCAGATTGTCTGTCCTCCTTTCCTAAAAGCAAAATCAGTATACATTGTTTCCTAGTCTGTCAGGAGGGAGACATCCTGTCTCCTCTCGATTGCTGAAGACTTCAGGACTCCCTGTCAGTCTAATGTACAGTGGATCCAACTTCCCACTGTCTAATTTAATTCTTTCTTTCAGAAATTTTAGGCCATTACCGCTTTTCCTTTTTGCTGTAGATATGACAAACATATCATTTCCTTTCTCTTTATAGCAACCTTCTTCAAAGTAATTTTCACAGAAACACAGAATGGTTGAGGTTGGAAGGGACCTGCAGAAGTCATCTGGTCGACTCTGCCATGCATGTGCTTCAGTTCCCTTATGCCAGGTGTTGTGCTGTAAAGCACACCACATGCATGGCACCTAGATGCCCTCTGGCAGCGATCAACATATAATTTTGTCTGTCTTTTTTCCACTTCTTTTTGAGACACCATGATAACTAGATGTAATATTTCTGGAACGCCAGTGACACATCTGCGTACCCATGTAATCTGGGTTTTTCTTCCTGTTCTTCAGAGGTTTGTTTTGTTTCTGTTTTACGTGGTGCCTCACAATGAGGAAGAGGTTTCACTGACTTGTCAGTCACACTTCTTGACTCTTCAGACTTTTAGAGTTGGTTTGAACAAATCAATTTGTATGAATAGTTCAGATTATCCTGTCAAATAGGCGTTGCTCCATATTTATCTCTAAGTGTGCTTTTGCTCTTCCTGGGTATTTTTATGTCCTTCCTGAATTCCTCATAATCCTTTCTGGTCTCAGCTGACTTTCCTCACTGTTGAGTAGCAGTGGGAAACCTTTGTTTAGTTGTGTCTGTAACTTAACTTGTAAGTATTAAATGTTCAGAAACTGGTGCAATTGATTACAAGAACCAGAAATGTTTTGTTCTGAATTACAAACATGAAATACGGGAAATCTCATGTTTGCCAAGAGAGATTGTGCATAATCTTAAATTCAAGGAAGAACTTCATTGTTCTTTTGGGTAGATCTGGTATCTTTGTTGGTGTGTATCTGGTACCTCTCTAGCTACTTTGCTCTGCTTCTCTGTCTGTGTTGAAAATGATCTATTTTCTACTATTTTCAGTCCCAAGAATTGAGACAGGCTGACTGAATTGACTATTGGATCCCTGCTTTAGGATGAGTGAGTCATCCTCAGCAGATGTCTGTTTATATCTGACTGTAATGAAGCATAGGGTGATGATCTCAGATACAAATCTGATGCTTTCAACTGCTGGAGCAAGAGCGAATTAATCACCCTTTGTCTCAAAATCCTCAGCAACTTCGTCCATGTGCAGTGTGTACTTTGTCCCAGTCTTACCTCTTGCCTGGAATGTGCAAATCCTTGGAGAGATGAAGTGCAGAACTGGCGGACTTGAAGGAGTACCGACATGAACCAGCAGTGCGCTCTTGCAGCCAGGAAGGCCAATGGCGTCCTGGGCTGCATCAAGAGAGGGGTGGCCAGCAGGGAGAGGGAGGTGATCGTCCCCCTCTACTCTGCCCTTGGAAGGCCTCACCTGGAGTGCTGTGTCCAGGCCTGGGGCCCCCAGTACAGAGGGGATGTGGAGCTGTTGGAGCGGGTCCAGAGGAGGGCCACCAAAATGATCAGAGGGCTGGAGCACCTCTCCTGTGAGGAAAGGTTGAGGGAGTTGGGATTGTTTAGCTTGGAAAAGAAAAGGCTCTCCTTTTAAGGAGCTTACAGGCAGGAGGGGGACCGACTTTTTGCACGGGTGGATAATGGTAGGACAAGGGGGAATGGGCTAAAACTGAAAGAGGGGAGGTTTAGGTTGGACATCAGGAAGAAATTCTTCCCTGAGAGAGTGGTGAGGCGCTGGCACAGGCTGCCCAGAGAAGCTGTGGCTGCCCCATCCCTGGCTGTGTTCCAGGCCAGGCTGGATGGGTTCCTGGGCAGTTTGATCTAGTGAGCTAGTGGCTGGCAGCCCTGTCCACGGCAGGGGGGTTGGAACTAGATGATCTCTGAGGTCCCTTCCAACCCAAGCCATTCTATGGTTCTATGATCCCCTAGTTCAGAATCTAGCAGACTCACGACTGGCAAGTTTTCATTATTTCTAAAGTACTGGAGGTAGATAACTGTGGTATTTTTGTTTGTTTGTTTCCTTTGGTGAGAGGAATAGGACAAAAGCAAAGCAGGACCTAATAGCTAAAGTACTAGCTTGGGCCAAAATGTTCAGCTAGGCTATCCTGTCTGACTTGCTGATGATACATCCTTGCTGATCATCCTTGCTGATGATACAAAACTGGCAGGAGTGGCTGACATGTCAGAAGGGTGCGCTGCCATCCAGCGAGACCTGGACAGGCTGGAGAGTTGGGCAGGGAGAAACTTAATGAAATTTAACAAGGGCAAGTGTAGAGTCTTGCATCTGGGCAGGAATAACCCCAGGAAGCAGTATAAGTTGGGTACTGACCTGTTGGAGAGCAGCGTAGGGGAAAGGGACCTGGGGGTCCTGGTGGACAGCAGGATGACCATGAGCCAGCACTGTGCCCTCGTGGCCAAGAAGGCCAATGGCATCCTGGGGTGTATTAGAAGGGGTGTGGTTAGTAGGTCGAGAGAGGTTCTCCTCCCCCTCTACTCTGCCCTGGTGAGACCGCATCTGGAGTATTGTGTCCAGTTCTGGGCCCCTCAGTTCAAGAAGGACAGGGAACTGCTGGAGAGGGTCCAGCGCAGAGCCACCAAGATGATTAAGGGAGTGGAGCATCTCCCTTAGGAGGAAAGGCTGAGGGAGCTGGGTCTCTTCAGCTTGGAGAAGAGGAGACTGAGGGGTGACCTTATAAATACGTAAAGGGTGGGTGTCAGGAGGAT
This sequence comes from Alectura lathami, assembly GCA_013399715.1. Classification (NCBI taxonomy): domain Eukaryota; kingdom Metazoa; phylum Chordata; class Aves; order Galliformes; family Megapodiidae; genus Alectura; species Alectura lathami. Next base: position 8,036 of record VXAV01012067.1, read on the forward strand.
GGAGCCAGGCTCTTCGCTGTGACATCCAGTGACAGGACAAGGGGCAATGGGTGCAAGCTGGAACATAGGAGGTTCCGCTTAAATATGAGGAGAAATTTCTTCACAGTGAGGGTGACAGAGCACTGGAACAGGCTGCCCAGAGAGGTTGTGGAGTCTCCTTCTCTGGAGACATTCAAAACTCGCCTGGACGCGTTCCTGTGCAATCTGCTCTAGGTGTTCCTGCTTCGGCAGGGGGATTGGACTAGATGATCTTTCGAGGTCCCTTCCAATCTCTAACATTCTGTGATTCTGTGATTCTGTCTCTGACAGATGCCAGTAATTCAGGCTTAGGGAAGAATTAGCAGGACAAAGCATACGTAGTGCTCCTTACTCTCTTATCTTCTCCTGGAAATTACATTTTTATCCTGGAAATTTTTTTTTGATGATGTCTTTCTTATGACCTCTGAAGTTTTCCCCTCCATAGACACTCTTTTCAAACCCATATGTACTTTTGTGTCTACATCATACTGTGGTGATCAGTTTTGCAGCATAGTATGGAACAAGGTTTTGTCTTACTTGACTTCTAAATCTACCTGATGATTTTGTGTGTTGCCCCCCGTTTCTGGTGCTGTGAGAAATAACAAGTGATCTTTGAATCCCACTGTTTCTGTATTGAAGCCTTTCCAAGGGTGAATAAAGAAAACAGTCCTTTTACACATGATGTTATTTTTAACCCCATTGTAATAAGACAATGAAATACCTCCCACACTCTCACATGATAACTTCTACAGAAACAGTGCTGCTTATCCCTCCTTTGGCATACACATTTATTTTTGCCTCAGAATCTCCTTATGATCCTCTTCTCTTCATATTGTTGCTTGGCACATTCATAGAATCATAGAATCATTCCTCCTGGTTTGCATTTAACTTTTTTAATTTGTAAATGTAGGCTTTTACACTTGCTTTGACTAAATTCCGCATTAGTCTATTTTTCTGCTTCATCAAGAAGAGTTAAGTTGATGCTGCAGCGTTCTCAGAACTCTTCTCTGCTTCGTCTCGTAACATCATTCCTTGCTTGCCCTCCCTCTTCCTCCTCCCCCTTCTCCTTTCTGTCCACTCTGGCTGGGGTCTGTGACACAGTGTGTGCATTCCTTTGCTAGGTATGCAGAAGAACTGGCGACCACGAGGGTCCTCAAACACAGCTCTGAGTCTGCTAATGGAAAATGTGGAGAAAACCTGGCATGGGCATCCTATGATCAACCAGGTAAACATTCTTGCTGCCTCTCAGACACCAGGTAAATGACCTGTTTCATGTCCTTTGGGCTCAGAGCATGAGTAAGCTGGATACCTTGGCTGGTTGCAAGAGTACTGCTGTTTCCTCTGCTTCCAAAAGCAGCCGCCACAGCCCAGCGAATGTTCCGTGGGGACAGGATGCTGGCATGCAGTCACCTCTGTCTGGTGAGAGCAAGAAGCACAGGTATGCATTGAAGGGGTGACACACTGTGGCATTGGGCTGTGTCCCTCCAAAGGCAGGGCTTGGTGGCTTGTATGTCCCAGCTGTGGAGCTACTTTGAGTGCTACTTTAAGTCCGTGGGAGGACAGAAGGAAGTTGTCAATGCCCTGTTCTTCACCTTTATCCTTAGCTTGCCCTAGCCTAAGAAAGGGCTGACCACAGGGCAGCTGTGGTGAGGAAGAGTGGAAAAATGGCAGTTGCATACTACACAGCAGTTCCTGGTTTGAGGGACAAAAGGACAAGGGGAAACCAAACTGACAAAGGCAAGTGTGTCAGGCAGCAACATCTTCTGCTCTGTCAGTAAACAGGCTGTGAGCTCTTCTCCCTGCCTTCATTTCTGAAGACAAATGTGCTTCATGCATGTTCTGCTCATAAATGTAACACGTAATTGGCAGCCTTTGGTTTGGATGCCCGAGGAGCTGATAGCCTGTGGTGAGTGCTCAGAGTTATGCTCAGCAGGCTCTTCCCTCCTTCCTCCTCCAGCATGCAGAGTTAATGCCTCCGCCTGCTGAGAGAGCAGGTGGTGTGTATTAAAAGTGACCACTTGCTTCCTTTATTCCCATCCACCCCTGGAATTCCCAGCACGGTCTACAGAAGATTGACGCTCATTTCTGTGGACTGTAAGTCCCATTTTAAGGACCTGAAAATTTTAGTAACTGAGTTTTAGGCCCAGGAACGCTGCTGGATTCCTTTGCAGGTGCCAGCTCTAGCCCCGCATATTGAAAAATAAACTCAGGGTGGAAAAATACAATTGGATCCACTAATACTTGGCATTCTGTCTGTTACAAGAGTCTGAGGCAATACTTCAGAGCAGCATGGGAAAATGCAGATGTATGGCAGAATTTGCACAGTGCCTGTGACTCACTGACTGAGCTTACTTCTTCCTTCTTTGCGTTAATGGCCTATGCACCTTCCCCCGAGGTTAAAGACACAGGATTCTCATTCAGAGAGATGGAAACAAAACACACGGATCCCTCCATAAATTATATGATGCTAGTCCTTTACTGGATCACATTTGTTTTCTTCTATGCACTGTTTCCATGCACAACTTGCCAGTTTTGAGCAATTTTATTGCTATTTTTTATCCATGGGATTGAGTGCCTTGCTGAGGAAATTAAGCCACATCCTCTTTTGTTCTGTTCTACATTTCCTATGTAGCAGGATGATTCAGAGTGTCAGAATAAAAACACTTCTTGTTCAGCGAAGGTTGTTCTCCTGTCCAGGCTTAGTCTTCATCTCTGTGGAGCTGGTTCATTCTTCCTCTTTTTCTCCTATAGTTCCCTCTGGATAGTTAATTTGTAGCCTGCTCAATGAGGCTGAAATTTGTGTTAGGCATCTATTCAAGGGCTTAACAAAGGGAGCCTGTGTCTTCCAGTTTCCTTCCCAGAGAAAGCAAAACTCAATAAAGCTCCAGCTTACTGTGTATTCTCTCTAAGAAAAAGTGATGCTATTGTTTATTTTGAGTCTTACAGTGTTCTGTAATAATGGCAGAAGAGATATTTCTTGTTTCAGAGAAGACTTAAGCTTTAAATTATAAGAGCCTTCTAGTCTGACCCCTCCCCTGGCACAAGAATCTCTTAAATTGTATTCAGGATTTTGGAGCTGTGTAGCCTAAAGCTGTCGCTGGAAATATATTCATCCCTGTAATCCAAGAAATAGTTGACAGCTGTTTCCTCCCTCCAGTCCTGCAGGAACTGCTCCGTGGCAGTCTTCTCTTTGTCTGTGTTCGAGTAAGTGAGCTGTCATCTGTCACTAAAGCGAGAGAGAGACCACAGCCTGCCTTGGCAGCTGCAGTATGTCAGACTTCTTAGGGTGCCTCGCGTCATTTCTCATGTACCGGGAGGCTGAAGGCAACTGCTGAGCGATTCCGTTCTGGTGGGGATGAACGCTGTCATGAAGCGTGTGCGTGTTGCCAGTGAAAACACTGCAGCTGATGGACTTTGGGGAGCTCGTAAGAGAAATACTCTGCGTGTTATTACCCAGATCTGTTGTGGGGGGAACCCAGGTTTGGCTATAAATCCGGTCTAGCGGGCAGAGCAGCACAGGCACCTTCTGCCCCAGCCCTGAAGGGGCATGCTCTGACCTTGAGGCATCTGTGGATCTGTATTGCTCTCCAACACCAGACTCATATGATACTGCTAGAAAGGGGCCTTTGTGAAGAATAATGGAAGTAGAGGATTACTCCCTTCTATGTATTTTATTTCTGATGGAGACTGAAGTCCACCTCTCCTGCTTTCCACTCAGGCTGGTGGAAGGGAGACTGATAACAAAAGCTAGAAAAAACATTACAGGAAAGATCTGAGCTTAGGGATAGCTGGTTTATAAGTAGACCTCCATGGCACTTCCCATCCTCACACAGAAATGTGACCTGGGCACTGTAATTTTATGAGAATGCCTTTAACAATTTTCACAGCTAGGTGGCCTGAAGATTTAAGGCTCTTTGGTATGAGGAGAGACAGTGAGGCTGGCCACAGAGGAATTAGGGGGCTGAATACAGCAGCTGGGCTGCCACAGCCTTGAGCCCGCAGGTCCAACCAGTCATGAGGCCAAGAGCATATTCCCAGGTGTGCATGCACAAGCACACGTATAGAGCATGCATGTGGATACATACACATGCAGGTGCCACAGAGAGCAACGCAGGCAGGTGCAGCCAGCATTCACAGGTACAGCACCAGGGGCCTCATCCTGTTCCACTTTCTGGACAATCAGGACAAATCCATTACTGGAATACGTATAAATAATATATGCATATATTTCCAATAATGCATTCTTTAAAAACTTATATTATTGACAATATACAATAATATGTATAAAATACTTTTTTTTTAATTATTTAAATTTTTTAAATATTTTTTAAAATACTGCAGCTGCTGGGCTCGGACACCCAGTCTGCCCAGTAGCTGTCCCTGGATCCCAGTCCCCCCACTTGCTGGCAGCTGAACACACAACCCCCTGTGGCTGCAGTTGCACCCCAGCTGCTGGTACAGACCCTCTCGCCCATGCACACCCAGCTCCCCGGACTCCCCTTCTCCCGGTGGAAGGTCAGGCGAGGTTCGGCCTCTTCCAAAGTGAACAGCCATAAAGTCTAACCAAGCAGGTCCTCAGTCAGCTGTCTTAGGAGAAGGGTGGAGCTGAACTATGGTTCCATAGAGAGCATTGAAACTGTAAATGTGGTTCACAGCAATGCAAACAGGAAGGATATTAAAAAAAAATAATAGCGCTACACAAACTGGTTCTGCAAGTGGAGCAACAGAAGAGAAGCTGCAGCACTGTCTTTAGGGCAGATCTGCAGGTTTTTGGTAGAATTGAACTTCTGTCATTTCTGCTAGGATCTGCAGTGATGGGTGGGAGAGCCAGTTCTTTTCTGTTTCTCCTTCTGCTTGAAATGCATTTCGACCAATAATCAAACATTGCTTTGGAGAGGGCTTTTTGGGGAATGTGAGTTGTTCTCAGTGAAATACTCAAATGCAAGGTCGGTGGGCACTGGATATAACTGCATCATGTATCTTGTAATAACTTGGAATGGAAACACCATGGTCAGCCCTCCAAACCAGAAAGTCTGAGGGTGCAAACTGCTGTCAGTGGGGCTAGGCTGAGTGCTCTGCTGACCTCTGTGGTGTTCTGTTTCTGGTCATTTTCTTCAGCCGCTGGGAAGCCCAGGTTTACTGGGCTCAAGACAGTTTTCCCATAGTCCCCTGTGTATCAGCTGTCATTCTGAATGGTGCTTTATTGCTCACTGCTCCCCGAGGGACAAAGAATCAGCAGTATGTTTAATCACTAAGTGCCTGTCTTCTCACACAAGCTCCCTCACACAGGAACCTCCTCATTTCCTGCAGCATCTGACAGATACAGTCTGTCCCCCTCACTTCCAAGCGACTCCTTTAGCTTGATTTCAAGGCACCAACTTTTTAGTTCAAGGATGAAAGCAATATCCTTTAATGAAAACCTGATCCTGCACATTTAGTACAGAGCACAGCTAGCACTTGAGATTTTCACTGCCTGCCAGCAATAAGTTGCAAGCTTTCGTTCACTAAGGCCGGGAGTTAACACGTCGTAAATTGTTACACACCTGTGCTTGTTGTCTTTCATGCACAGGACTGGGGTGTTTTTCTGAGGTCACTACCATCCTCCCTGATTTAAGGTGTTTTGAGATTTTCCCATTATAGTATTCTTTTAATTAAAATATAGGAAGAGGTACTGTCCATGTCAAACCTTCCACGTGTATTGCTATCTTTCCATTACGTTGAGTTTAAGTTCTTGTCACATGGAGCCTAGATATGTTTGCAACAGCTACAGTAGACAGAGTGCGGTTGACTTTCTCTTAAGCTACTCTTCATGCTATGTCACACTGGTGTATTAATGGAGGGAGTGAAGTGCTGGTAGCAGTAGAAATGCAGTCCTACATCTGCAAAAATTCATTTATGCAGCATAGTCATTTAAGCACTTGTATATATGAAGTACATATGCTTTGCAAGGTCTGACATGTCTGCGGTCACACTGTACTTCTCTTCCACCCAGCCTGCCCCAAACACACCTAAATTCTTCATAGCTTTGAAGTCTGATGTGGGACAGAATGATTCATTTAGTTTTTATACTGTAAGTTTTTTGTTTTCCCTTTGAAATGCACACAAATTGCCATTTGCAAGTTTTTCGGTCTTTATTTTAGCTCTAGTAGCGAATGAACAGGTGTTTTATTCGCTTTACAGACTTCAGCCGTAAAACAGGTCTGCTGGGCTTTTTGTCTGGCACTGGGCAAGCAGGGAAAGAAAGATCCCAAAACATTTACTTTGGGAATCAAGAAGTGTTTGCTACATTTTTATGTAGAAAACGTAGACAGACTTCCTAAGAGAGCACCATTCCCAAGGAGCAGTGTGCTCTAGATAGGTTCATGGTTCTTTCAGTTCACAAACCTCTCGGAGAAGGCAGTTCATTCCATATTTTCTTTTCAGTGACAGCTCTGACAGCGAGGTTGCCAGGCTAACAACGCCATCAGTTTAGCAGATTGCACTCATAAGTCTAAAGAGGTTAACAGCTCAGCGTCTGACTTCTGGAACAGCGCAAGTTTCAGGCTCTTTGCTGCGAAATAGCAAACCATGAGTCATCGTGGTTCTGCAGCCAACAGCCCGCCAGGGACCAGCGTTCTTCATGACGGGAGTCTTGACAGCTTTGGCAGCGTGCTATGGGATCAACTGGCCTTGCGTTATCCTTCCTGGAATGCTAAGCAGAAATTTCATTACTGATGTAGCTCAGGGAGAAGCCTGCCCCTTCCTCCCCCATCCATGTTTGACACAAGAATTTCCTAAGAAACAGTAATGGAAAAGAAGTAACATTTGGCTTTTGAGTGCATCTGCAGGTTCTGCTCTGAGCTTCTGCCCTCTCTGCTGTCTGTTCGACCAGACTCATTGCAGATTGTCAGAATCTGCTCCTGTCTATCACGTTCTTCAACTGTTCAGCAAAAACAAGGGAGGGTTGTTTCTTTGGCAAATGTCACCTGTAGAAACCCGCAGGCATGGAGTGCTATGCCACTCCCCTTAGTTGTGGTCCTTGTATAGCTGTGATCAGTGAGTGTCTTTGGTGGGATGAGCCAGTGATGGACGCAAGGATTTCCACATGCAGACTGACTGTGTCTGATTGTAGTATCCACAGCTAGAGAGCTCAAAGGGGAAATCCTCAGTGGCTCAGGGGCTGTGTAAAAGCCATTAAGAATAAATGCATTCCGAAATTTGAAGTATGAAATGCTGGTGAGAACACAGGATGTCAGGAGTGTCATGTTTCTTTGGTTTGCTGGGAGCTGTAAGGGGATATCTTCATACGCCCAGATCCACAGGTGGGAAGCCTGCCTGTGAGAAAGGCCCCTGTGCCCTTTTGCTCAGAAAACCTGAAGGGCTCCCTGAAGTCTTTTCAAACTTGTTCCTAGATGGAGGAGCTGCTGAAAGTGGTATGTAAAAACCTAATGTCAGGAGCACTCACCCCAGATGGGGGAGAGGTGTCTTCACTACCTTCCAGGCTTACAGTTACAGAAGATTGTGGGCAGGAAAAAAAAGCATGGACTCGATGTGTTAAATTGCCAGACGGTTAAACATTTTGCTAAGGACTACATGGCTTTCTGCTCCATCCAGATCCAAATGCTCTGCCACACTGATCTCTGTTGTCTAAAGGTTTTTCCAACTTCAACCTTGCAAATCTTTAATTGCATCTGAGAACTGGCATGTGGTCCTGTTTGCTGAGCTGCTGGAGGTCATATGGTGCTGCTCCTCATCTCCATCCTACCCAAAGTGCCCCTCACCACGGAGATCTTCCCAAAATGGGCTGACCACAGCCTGATTCTGCATCTGTTCCATGAATTGCCTGCCCGAGCTCTGAGCCAGACTGTGCCCGCACCTCAGCGAGGAAACTGATGGGCTGTGGTTGTGTCAAGGGGCTGGGAAGAACTGCAGTAGCTGGTGGCAAGAGCTGGTTAACAAAAAACATTAGACTGATTGGTAACTGGGTAGCCATATTTCAAAAACTCTTCTTCAGTAAGAGGCTGTTTCTTCATGGTTCTGGGAGCAGTGCCTTCGGTTGCAGAGATCTTGCTGTTAACTGAAGATCTTGCTGGTCAAACTGTAAGAGAGCTAACGTTCCTGTGTTTATGTTACCTGTCCTGATTCCACATTTCTTTTGTGTTCAGGGAAGGATGTTGCTGACAGATGGTACAGTGAAATAAAAAATTACAGCTTTCAAAACCCAGGGTTCTCTTCAGGGACAGGTAAGTTCAGACTAAGCACCTTTCTCTTCAAAACCAAAGCTCTTACTTTAAGAAATAGGCTGCCCTACTTGTTCTGATATTTTTCAAAAATCCACCTTATTCTCAGGGGAAAAAAAAAAAAAAAAAAAAAAAAAGTAAAAAGAAAATAATATTAGAATTTCCCCAAACTTTTATGTTAGAAACTGACAAAAAGGCAAAAGGAAACCATGAGAAATTAGGCAAAATTTGTGTGATTTTTGTTTTTAATATGGTGTATTTTTTTTCTCCAACCCCAAAGTTTTTAAAAGGCAGCTTATTTTTAAGGCAAATTAGTTTGTAAAAAACTCTGAATTGGAATCATATAGATATCCTGCTAAATGCAGTGTGCTGTTGTTTGCATTGGCACGTGTCTCCTACCAAGCTGTAACACCGCAGTCGCAGAGATTACTTCAGCCATGACTTGGAGATCAGCCACAGGTCATTGCCTGCATGTTGTCAGTCCAGTGCAGAATGAACATAAGAACACTGTCACTGTAATAATAATTGAGCAAGAGATATACGTAAGCTTATTTGAGATGAAGAAAATCTTGTTTTTCTCCCATGATGCTTGTCTTTACACAGAGGGGTGGCTGATAACACAGCTTAGGGGTGGCTGCTTTTATTTTCAGTGGCTGCACATGCAGATGCGATGGGGGAGGGTGAGATGGCAGAACTGCCGTTCTTACTGCAGGAAGTAAAGACCATGGCGTCTTTGTGGAGTTTTACATCAGATATTCATCAAACTAGTTCCTAGAACTAGTTCACTTATTTGTGAACAGCACATGGAACTGGCAATACTAGTGCGGAACCAGATGAAAGCAGGCTTTTTCAAGGCAGAACGCTCAATGTAGGTCTTTTGTCACACCTTTAGCGTGCTCTCCTGTTAGAGATAAAAACAGTTTTGTGTGGCTCTTTCTCACCACCTCCCTCCACGTGTTGGGAGGAATGGTGTAGATTTAGTGCCTAAAATGTCTGCATCTGTTTGTCTTTCTTTCCCCAGGTCACTTCACAGCCATGGTTTGGAAGAACACAAAAAAGATGGGAGTCGGAAAAGCGTCTGCTAGCGATGGTTCTACATTTGTGGTAGCTAGGTATGAGCCAGCTGGAAATGTAGTAAATCCAGGCTACTATGAAGAAAATGTCCTTCCTCCAAGAAAATAACCTTTTTTTTTAAAGGCAGTCTTATTGCTTAGTGACAAATGAACCAAGCTTTGGACTCAGCAGCGTTTGAAATGAAGTACGATTCAGTGAGGTTTCCAGATTGATACTGCTGTTCGCTTCTCGTTGCAGAAGAAGCAATTACATGTTGCTTGAGTCAATCTGCACGTTAGGTCCCTCTTGTTTCTGAGGGGGCTTCAGTTATCTGAGGATGAAGTATATGCAGCATTTCTGAAGGGTAAAGTTCATAAGTTTATCTTTCTTTGTTTTGTTAATTTGCATGAACTGTGTCAGCATGTGAGTAAGCACATGTTGGGTGTCTTTTTCTAAACAAGCAGATTTGTAGCTTTGTATAAACTGAAGATGCCGGCTTGTAGTTGCATCATGTACTCCAGGTTTGCCAGTATTTGTTAATAACTGTTAACTGCGTTGCTCTGTCTGTACCTCCTGCCACTGCGGGGTCTCATCTCTACAGAGAGAACACGTGCGAACCCTCGGGTGTGAAAGGCACATGTATAAAATGTAGTGGAATCCAGACCTATGTATTTTCATTAAAAGGATCTCACAGAACACTAAAATGTTGCTGGCAAAGTTGTATCTGTCAAGCAAGCTATCGCTCATGCATGACCAGAAAGCTACTAGAAATGTTTAAATCCTAGCTTTACATTTTAGGTGCTAATATTTAAAGTAACTTCCAGATTAACTGTATTTCAAGTTCAAACCTATCGTACAGTTTACAGTACGTACATTGTCTTACAATCAAATTGTTCACTTCCCTTACAGAAAAGCAAAGTACTGCCTTTTCTCTTAGAAAAGAGTAGGAGGTGTCCCCATGGGCAGGGACACCTCCCACCAGACCAGGTTGCTGAGAGCCCCATCCAGCCTGGCCCTGAACACTTCCAGGGAGGGGGCATCCACAGCCTCTCTGGGCAACCTGTGCCAGTGGCTCACTGCCCTCACAGGGAAGAATTTCTTCCAAATATCTAGCCTAGACCTCCCCTCTTCCAGCTTAAAGCCATTACCCCTTGTCCTGTCACTATCTTCTGCAGGTATCATACTATACAGACATTAACATTTCCAAATCATAATGAAGAGACGCTTGCTCTTAGTTCGTATCATTCAATACATTCAAATTCAAATACATCATGTGCTGGATAGATGCCTTGAAAACAAAAACAGATTTGATTTCTTTAAAAGCAAGCAGACAAGAATACTGGGGACAGTTTTTTTTTCCTCTTATATAATGTGGGTTGGACACTTTGGCCAGTTGTGCTTCAGTCTGGGGTTTTCCCTTCTATGTAAATGTTTCTTTCGACTTCTGCTGAGATTCTGTATGCCAGAATTCGGTTCATGAAGAGTGCCATTGCAGAAATACTTCTTTTTGTTTACACAGTTGTAATAAACTGCACTGTTACAGCTTGATTATATGTCACTGTAATGCTGTATATTACACTCTTTTTGCTGTAACCAAGAATTTAATACATATAATGAACATCTGAAAATTATATATTTTTGAATATGAATTACTGAAGTCTTTGCTGTTCCCTGAATCGTTGTTGAATATTCTTTAGATTTTATTCCCAGAGCATTAACATACAACATTATTACTTAAGTAACGAGGTGCAAAAAAACAGCAAGCTATCGAAGTTCAGGAAAGAGAGGAGACTTTCTAAGAAATGATCAGTCATACAGCAGATCAAAAACGACCACCACCTTTTTACACAAAGTTAGTGCTAGGACTTGAATCCAACGCTGAAGATGCGTACATCTCTCTCTGTTGCACTCCAGCTTCGTATTTCGTTTAATTTCTGCCACTCCCTCTCTCAGCTGACGTTCTCAGTAAAGAGTAGCCACGTTACTCCTGCTCATACGTGTCTCTTTAAGTACCTGCAGTCTTGTGGTCTTCCCATCTTCAACCTTCACTTGAGGAATATTAAATAAATAAATTGTATTAAAATACAATTTTTTTTTCAGTAATATTGCTGCTGTTGGCCCTATAATTCCTTGAATGGTTGGTGTATACATCTAGTTTAGTGAATCAGGTCAAAATGTTTCCCTGCTGCCACCTAGTAATTTTTAATGTCAGAACTGGGAAGGTAGGTAAAGAGAAGACAAACCAAGCCAGCCTAGACATTACCTTTGTTTAGGATGACAGTGGCAAGTGAACTTCCAGAGCTTTTTAGAAAGAGCATTTTGAGGTGGTGTCAGAGATAATCTGGCACAGGAGGAACACAAAGCCACTCAGATGCAATACAAGCTTCATACATCCTACAGAATTTCCATGCAGGTAAGTAGCAATTAAAAATAAAAATTAAAAAAAAAAAAAAAAAAAAAGGC
>VXAV01012067.1:19793-63553 GCA_013399715.1 Alectura lathami
AAAAAAAAAAAGAGCCGTTGGTTTAGTTCTTCATGACCCAAGCTCATGATATCAATGCCTTCTGCGAATGAACTGTCTGCACAGCAAACCGTGGCACAGGGAGGAGTCTCAATGTGTAGAGAAAGGTAATGTTGCTTATGTGGCTCACTCAGAAGCTGCAGGATTTTGGGGAGGTGGCAAAGAAAGGTTATCCCCTGTCATGTAAGGGCAGAACAAGATGTTCAAATGCACACAGATGCCACCTTTGCCCTGGGAACAGAGAGAAAAGCACAGGTAGCGAGGATGGTGTGAACCTCCCGAAGGAAGGAGAGGAAGTGGACTCGGACCCTAAGCTGCAAGCTTCTTGGGTGGGCAAGCACTGCAAGAGGATCAGGCGCTGCGGGGGCAGTAGCCGGAGGGCTCTGAAGCTGCACCAGGCCACAGGAGAGGCATTTGGTGAGGGTCGGGGTGGCACATGCTTGTTTGTACTCCACTCTGGCAGGCCTTGCAGACCGCTGGTTCCCCAGTGCGGTTCTCAGGCGAATTGACGAGGCCTGCCTTGCTTGTTCCTGCAGCCTCTTCTACAAACTGGCTTTGGCTCTGTCGCTTACCTGTCTGAAACACGCGAAGTGATTTCATTTTGTAGCTGATGAAGCCAAGTTATCAGCTGAGGTTTCAAGTCTTTGCCATAGTAGAGGCTGAAACAGTGCATGCCAATTACCTTCTGTGAGCGCATTTTTACTGCATTGGAGTTCTCTAAAGAGCTTTGGGTTCTGAATCATTTCGTAGCTTTTCTGTTCAAGTCTTAATTTCAACTCTAGGCATAATGTAATTAATTATTTCATAGTAGATGTACATATACGTCGATCTGTCCTTATTTTGGGGGAAAACCTGTTTCAAAGATCAGCTGGGAACAAAAAGTCTAGATAAATTCAGCCTGCCCAACAACGAATGACAGAAGGCATCACCACGTGAACAACAACAATAAACATGGGCGAAAAGAAGGTGAGCACTTGGCTTGCAAACTCTACTTGGAAATGCTTCTTGTGGGAGCTCAGCCACTCTGCTTGTCTCTGTCTTCATTTTTTTGGGTGAATTTGCTTCCAGCGAAGTGGTGAACTCGACTGGGTTTGGGCGGCCTGCAGCGAGGTTGTCTCGGGCTGGTGGAGTGCCGAGCTGCAGGCCTTGCAGAGTGTCGGTGCCCTAAGTGCCATGGCAGGACTGCAAGAGCCTTCTCATTGACACAACGAAATGCAGCCGGCATTTTGGTTATGCCAGGTGAACTGGGAAGAAACAATACAGCAAAAGGAAGCATGGGTTGTACACCTAACATGCAGACGAGGATCTGAGACCTTATCTAACAGCAACCTAGGAAAAGCTGAGGTCTGCAGGGAGCAGTAACGCAGCCAGGGAGCAGAGCCTTCTGATCTGCCAGCCGAATAACACGCTGGGGCAGCCTGCCGGGCCTACGCTGATCCTCCGACAGATGTATTCGGGATCTTTCCTCCACTTCTGCTTCATCCAGAAACTGTGCACATTTTGTCGGAGTCTCCCCAAGTTTGTCTTTTCTTTTCCCGGGGCGGGTGGCCGAGGCGGCAGGCGTGCGGCAGGTGGCAGCGTTGCTCTTCGGTTTGCAGCCGAAGGCAGGCGGCTGAGCTCGCCTCGGGTCGGGGTGCCGCCGGCCTTCCTGCCCTCCCACGCGATTTGTGCGGCGCTAGTTTTTGCTCTAAGCATAATTTTTAATATTCCAAAGCCAGTAGCTCCATTATTGAATATATTAAAAATAATTACCGTGTTGAGTGAAATAAAGACTTTTTTTTTTTTTTTTTTTTTTTTTTTTTTTTTTTGGACCTGCATGAATTTGACTGAAAATGTAATTTGGAACGGATTTAGCTGAGCCCGCGGTGCAACTTTTAATATAGAGTGGGGGTAAAGTGATGGGACCTGTGAGCAGGTTTATATTTTGTCCTGTCTTTCCTCTCCGAGCCCAGAATTTACACCAAACGTGCCCCAAACAGAGCAGCTCTGGGGCTGCTGCTTTACCCACACTCGCACCCAAAGTCACTCTAAACGTTCACTCAAGGAAGCAAAATAGTAACAAAGAAATTTCTGTTGCCAAAATCTTGCATTTATTGCAGTGTATTGTCTGGCACTCTTCTCAGAGTGCTGGAGACCTGTCAGCGTGCTGAATGGTGGGCATGAGAGTGGTGGGGGTGAAGCAGGGAGAGGAGGAGACCTGTGGCCACAGCTCTGGGACAGTGAGGCTGGTTGTGGGGCTCTGGTGGTGTGCACTGGGGATCTGCAACGCTCGCTCTGCCCTTCCTGACCACACAGGGGATATACATGGCCTCCCAGCTCCTTCTGCTTCAGCTTTTCTCCATTCCCCACATTTCCTTAGGTTTTGTGCAAAGCAGAGAAGAAAGAAAAGCCCTGCCGGAATGAGCTGGCTGTTGGTGAGGTATGGCCCAGAAGGGGTTCATGCCTGTTGAGACTCACTGCATAGAGCTATCTGACACGTTTTTCTTCTGGGAAACAAGTAACCTACAGTACCTTAGAATCATAGGAACATTCAGGTTGGAAAAGACCTCTAAGGTCAAGTCCAGCCATCAACCCATCGCCACCACACCCACTAAACCATGTCCCTGTGCACTCTTTGTTCCCTGTTGTGCACAGACTGAGCCCCAGAAGTGTCAACAGAAAAGCCATCCTAGTGTAAGATGCATGGGCAGCATTTTCCCCTTTCTTCAATCCCAGGTACATCACCAGCTGGCTCACTCTGGCCAGAGTTACAGTGTGAAAACGTGTTTTTCTGAACCCTGACAGTATTAACAGTACCTACGCTAGAAAGTACAGGTAAAGCTTTACATGAAATATTTCTCCAACAAGAAAGCTATTTCTCTCCTGTAGTTCGTAGTGATATATCGTGTCCCTTCTGGCTGCTCGCCCATTTCCCTTGGCAAGTGCAGAGCTTGCATATAAAGCTCAAAGAGCTTTATTCAATTATTTTGGTTTGTCCTCTCCCTCCCATTCTTGGTTGCAAATTGCCAGTGAACAAAGTGCCCTCAGGCTGTAATTTCCTGTTGCATATTTTCTGAAACAAGGTGAGGGGTTGTTCTTGATGAGCCTTCCAGGAGCCTGCTACAAGTGAATTTGTCTCATTACAAGCCAGATATAGCCTTCAGCTTCTTCTCACCTGTTTTCATCTCACAGTCCAGGATTGTTTTATCTTCCCCTCCTGGGATATGAATACTGATATGGGTCATGGAGTCTCTAAAGGCAGGTGGCACAAGTTCTGGGCCAGCACAGAAGAGGGACTATAGGTACTTATTAAAGGCTTTGTATGGTGCTTATGTGCTAGGCCAGGACTGAGGAGATTCCCAAACTGAGGGAATGACTCTAACTTAGTGCCAGAAGCAGCAGTCAGTAAAGTGGAGTTGATTTTGGCAGACTGTGCACCAATATGCCCACTGCTGCACAGCCAGCTGCAAGGTACGTTACTTCAGGGAGCACCAACACAGTTTCTGGGGTCTGCCTCGCACCTGGGCTGACTCTGCACATCTGAAGGGGTGTTTCCAGGAGCTTCTGTCTTAGTGGGTCAGCTGCTTCAGGCACTGGTGTAAACAGTCTGAAGTGGGCTACCAGAGTGATAAAATTCAATCCTGACAGCTGAGGGATTCCCTGCCCCAAACTGCAATGCACGCTGTAGTTCCATCAGGGTCTGAGTCAGTCCAGGTAAGAAGAGAAACTGTCATGAATTATCACAAGCACTGGGGTCTCCTGGATGCTCTCATGGAGACTGTGGCATTTGTAAATGCAGCTCAGACAGATCAGAGGTGGTTCAAATCGTCATCATTCTTTCCTTCAGCCCTTGGACTGCTAGCTTTGTGCTGTTGCAAGGCACAGCTTAATAGTGCTCTGCCTTTATGAGATGAAATAAGTCTGGGACATCATCTCTGTCCCTCTCCTCTTTCAAATTACAGGATTAATGAGCAGAACTGAGTATTTGTACTTACGAATAAAATCTCACATGCATTTATCAGGGATGCGTCCAAATACTTTACAAAAGGAACACCAAACCAAACCAAACAAAACCCTTGTCTCTCTCTGTCTTGTAAACTTCTGTACAACTGAGTGTAAGAAAAAAATCAGTGATTGTTTCTGTCTAACTGTAACTTGCATTGCAGTGTGCCTCTGTGCTCAGTGGAACACATTGTAATTGCTAGCAATTGTTTCCCTTTGCCCATCACAATAGCTGAAGAGTTAAAATTGCTAATGATCTGTCCAACAGCCCAGCCATTTTTCAGCTGCTCACCGAGGCCATTAATCAACATAACCAAGATGCCTGAGCAACATTTACTAGCAATTAACCTATGGTTATGGGAATATTTTTCCCTATTAAGTTTCTATTCTAGTCTGCACATCAAATAAAAGATGTATCCTAACGCTGCCTTTGCTAATTGAAAGGACTCTGAAACAAAATTCCTCAGACCTACATGGACCAGCTTGATATGAGAAAAGAGGGCATCCAACACACTGAAAATGTGTTACACTGAATCTTCTCCCAGACAGCTGGATATTAACTGAATATTGCTCTACGTGAAGTCGTGTAGATGCTTGAACAGACATTTGAGGTGTGTTGCAGTAGGTTAATGTTCATTTTAAAGGACTGACTAAAAGACTTCCTTGTAAAGAAAAGGAAACATGTATGTGTTCCCCAGCCTTCACACTACCGTACTTTTTCTGTATTTGGATTCCTCAAACACTGAATAATCATATCACCTCAATTTCCACTAGCAAGATGCAGAACAGAAACATTACTCCAGTGCTGTCAGCAAATTTACATCTGGAGTTATCTTCGCCTCTGATGTTTTCTACTGTCTGCAAAGTTGG
Source organism: Alectura lathami (assembly GCA_013399715.1). Classification (NCBI taxonomy): domain Eukaryota; kingdom Metazoa; phylum Chordata; class Aves; order Galliformes; family Megapodiidae; genus Alectura; species Alectura lathami. The sequence goes on from VXAV01012067.1 coordinate 24,663, forward strand.
TTTGACTGGTCAGTATTGCTCTGTGCGCTGTGAGAGCTTCTTTACATTACAGAAGAAAAGAAACAGGGGAGTTTCTATTTTTATTTGGTATTGAAGATAGGAAGATTATCATAAACTTATTGCAGAAGTATTCAACAGCGATTCTGTTTCTTTTCTTGAGTCTCCAAAGTTTCATGTTTGTTGTCCACATTCCTTCACCTCAGACTCTGCAGTGAATGCTTTCATGCTTTCTCACAGGATAGACTGAAATTCAGCAGTGCTAATTTTTTCAGCATTCGTCATTCAGCTGTGTAATTCTCGTAATTCACTGTAAGAGAAGCCTAAATATAGTGATAATCTTGGCCCTCATTTCTGTAAGAGACAATGCCAGCTTCTAGCCCACATAGTCATGGGGGAAGGAGACTTCAACATATGACACAAAAGAAAATAAGAAAGATGTCTCCAAACACATTTAACAAAACTCTCTTTCTTCCTTTGGAGTATGACTCATGATTTCTCAGTGTTTAGCAGAGCCATAGCTTCATTACATCCCCAATTAAAATAGCCCTTTAACCTCTGATGAGAGAAGAGAATCATGGAACCATAGAACCATAAAACATCCTGAGCTGGAAAGGACCCACAAGGATCATCATGTCCAACTCCTGCTCCACACAGCACCACCCAAACCCAGACCCTGTGTCTGAGAGCGGTGTCCAAACGCTCCTTGAGCTCCGGCAGCCTGGGGCCGTGCCCACTGCCCTGGGGAGCCTGTTCCATGCCCACCACCCCCTGGTGCAGAGCCTTTCCCTAACCCCCAGCCTGACCCTCCCCTGACGCAGCTCCATGCCGTTCCCTCAGGTCCTGTCGCTGTCCCCAGAGAGCAGAGCTCAGCGCCTGCCCCTCCGCTCCCCTGGGAGGGAGCTGTAGGCCGCCATGAGGCCTCCCCTCAGCCTCCTCTGCTCTGGGCCCAACAAACCAAGGGACCTCAGCCGCTCCTCACACACCTTGCCCTCTAAGACCCTTCATCATAATTGTGGCCCTTTTTTGGTCGCTCTCTCATAGATTTATGTTTTTCTGATATTGTGGCACCCAACCCTGCCCCCAGTGCTCGAGCTGAGGCTGCACAGCACAGAGCAGAGTGGGACAATCCTTTCCCTCACCGGGCTGGCAGTGCACCCCAGGGCACCAGCAGGTAACTTCACCCACTGTGATGGCCCTTCTCATCCACACTGCATTGAAAAAGCAGGTGAAAAGTGGGCAGGCCAAGTTCTGGGGCACCCAACACAAGAAGGATATTATCAAGCTGTTGGAGGGGATCCAGAGGAGGGCCACGAAGTTGATCAGAGGGCTGGAGCACCTGCACTAGAAGGACAGGCTGAGAGAGTTGGGTCTGTTCAGCCAGGAGAAGAGAAGGCTCAGGGTTGGGACCTGATAGCGGCCTTCCAGTACCTGAAGGGGGCCTACAGGAGAGCTGGGGAGGGACTCCTTAGAAGGGCATGTAGTGACAGGACGAGCGGTAATGGCCACAAACCAGAAGAGGGGAGATTTAGGCTAGATATTGGGAAGAAATTCTTTACTGTGAGGGTGGTGAGACACTGGCACAGGTTGCCCGGAGAGGCTGTGGCTGCCCCCTCCCTGGCAGTGTTCAAGGCCAGGCTGGATGGGGCTCTGAGCAGCCTGGTCTGGTGGGAGGTGTCCCTGCCCATGGCAGGGGGGTTAGACCTGGATGATCTTTAAGGTCCCTTCCAACCCAAACCACTCTGTGAATCTATGATTCTAGTGCACCAAAAAGGGGCAGTTCAGTTCCCCTATTAACATTTCCTCAGCTCAGTCAGTGTCTCTAATTCTGGCAAGTGGGAACTTCAAAGGCATCTGTAACACAGCTGGGGATTTCAGGCTGGGGGCAGGCCTTTCAGATAGCACAGGACAAGCTGAGGTACAGGAACACAAGCTGACATCAGGTTTGGATGTAATGCAACCTAGTTAAAGTTAAGAACGGTTGAAAATGTCCTTGGTTAGAATCTGTAGGCAATCAAAGGCTATTTTCCTAAAAAACGCTATCTTGATGATTTGCCCCATTTATATTCTTGTCTTTTCATTTATTAGTTACCTAAACCTTATAAAGTAGAGCTTTCTCCATCCTCATGAGGCAGGTGTGTATACAAATGGCAGGTACTGATGAAATGTTTACTGAAAAGATTAGCTTGTCAATGAGGCAAAGGATGGATATTGATCCCCCTTCTATGTTTGTCAACCCGTAACCTGTTTAAGAAATGGCCTACAGCAATGAAATCCAATCAAGCACTCTCTGCAGCTCCAGTTTTCTTGTAATGTAGGGAGGGGATTCAATCACAATAAAGGAAATGAACCACTTATCATATAAATGAGGATAAGGCAATTAGCGGGTTACAGGCTCCAAGTGAGGGGAGTTCAGACTGCAATGCAGGATTACAGGATGGATATTCTGGGCAGCCGAGCCTTTCCCTGATCCGTCTTGTTACACAGCAAGAAATGCTGCAATGCCAGGTTAACAGGGTTAATAACACCCTGACTGTAGGTGCCCCTCTTAGGCGCACCCCTGTAACAGAAAGGTTCTCAGACAGGTGGCCAAAATAGCTTTCTAAGAGATTAATACTACTTGTCAGTCCCAGGGCCACCTGAAAAACAAATTTTTAGTTTTATATGAGAACGCATAATTTTGGTTTGATTCACCATCAGACAAAAATCGAGCTTTTCTATCACTTTTTTTTTCCCCCACAGTAACCTGGGGCCCAAGTTTGGACCTCACATGTTTGAGACAATGCTGTAGCTGATATAAACTTCAGTTGCCTGTCCTGAAACTGGTTGTGGTTGCATGCATGAGGAAGAGGGCAGCTGGACTTACAGACAGGCTGATGCACGCCCTCTCTTCTCAGAGTGGGTCTGCAGGTTCAAATCCCTGCCCCACAACAGAGGAAGCAGCAGGTGACACTGAAGTACTTGTCATCTGAGAGGATTCATCTAGCCCTTTGCTCTTTAGGTACAGGTTTCCTTCTCCAGAAATACAATCCTGGACCCTGATGGGAAAATATGAAATCAAAAATTTCTTCGATTAAAGTGTTACATCTTGATGCATCAATGTTTTCCACTGAAAAAAAAAATAAAAATAAAAAAAATAAAGGAAGCATCTGAGCAGTGCTTAAGCAGCACCAACATGCATTTCCAGAGCATTTTTTCCCCTTTTCTAAACATTATCCTGCCTAATGGATGCCTTTATTGCTTCAAACGTGCACTGAAACAGACTTCATTAGATAAGCAGCCTTCGAGCAGAGCGCAGCAGGAGATTATGCCTGGCACTCGATCAAAAATGAGAATCTGATGAACTGACTGACTTGGGATAGGCCCTCAGTCCCCACTCCCCGTGTGAGCTGGACCACCAGTGAAAGCGGCAGTCCGTCCTCCCTGGTGTCTGTCTCGTGTGTTGTAACTGAGTCTCCAAGTAAACCCAAGAGCCTGGCAGTGCAAGCCCTGGCGAGGAGCAGAGCAAGTCCCGTTCTGGGCAGCATTTGCAGCAGTCTGTCAACAGCGGAAGGTTCGTGACAGGTGTTCCTGTTTTGGTAAGCTCTGTTTTGGTGGTGGGTATCCTTGTTTTGGTAAATTGTGATGTGGTCGCTCATCTTCAAGAAACCAGAAGCACAATAACCTTGCACAAAAGTTGGTATAACATTTGAAATACTTGTCATGGAGTTGAACCCTTGAAGAGTGTTACGGCACCGTATTGCTATGATGATACTGGTACCAGTAGCGTCTGGTCCAGTGCTCCCAGCTGGGGGTGTCTGCCACTCATTTATAGAAAGGAGAGGAGAGGAGAGGAGAGGAGAGGAGAGGAGAGGAGAGGGGCCTACAAATGGTTCCTTCTCTTTTCCTGATGCCACGTCCCCCAGAGGCTTCCTGTCTGCTTTGTTAATGATTAAGAGCTAACTACAGAAGGGCACGTATCAAGTATGGACGTATTATATTGTGTCAGAATTGAGGAGGAAGCCTGGGGCTTGTGTCCCCTGTGCCTCTCTCCAGTATTAATCTTCTCAGTACACGAACCGTTTTTCACCAATACATAACCTCACTTATTACTTCCTGCCATTAAGCGCAGCAAATACTCAGACACTCTTCTGGAACATTTCCAAATGAAATCTCAAAGTCATTACATTAACCTTTTCCATTACAGAGAAGACGGAAATTAGCTACTGGCACACACAGAAATACATAGAAAGTGGTACAATATTTCGCATAATTGTGTTTTTATGCTTTTCAACAATGTAAAGAGTTAAACAGAAGCGTTAAAAATCCTGCATGCTTCATTAAAAAACTCTCAATTTCTCCATTTTCAGCAAAATAAGCCATCAGTGTTAGATTCTATAATTGACACCATTGCTTAGGGAACAAACCTATGAATCTTATTAGAGACAAATTCATTACTTTAAGTCCACCCTTAGGATGCAGAGCTCATAAAAGAAACCTCTGGAGGGTTCAGCTTAGGGGATGAGACGATTTCAGGCTGCAAATCTACAGATTTGCTGTAATTAACCTGAACTAATTATTGCCAGGCGATGGGTCAGACATCCTGGATAAAGCCCCTGACTGGTTTTGTGGTCTACTGGGCTTTCAGTAAGAGAGCTTCTTGTTAAACGGAGAAAAAGTACTGAAAGCACAGGCCTATATATTCTTAAAGTAGAATAAATCTTTCCACTGGGAGAGCATAGTGGAGTCTATTTAAAATGCAGAGTCAATAGGCACAACCGAACCACATTAATGTTTAATACTTGTGCGAGCTAGCTCGCTACAGGTAACGATCAGCAGCAGTGTTCAAAAACAACTCCTGGGTGGGCTAAACATGTCTCCACGGGAAGTGAATGGCTGCTTGCCTGCTTCTGCAAATATCATAAGAGGGGATCCATTTAAACACATTTATGCGCTGCAGATAACGCTGCTACGGTCAACACACAGTGAGACTGCAATGGGTGCTCTCCTGTCACCGTTCTCCTCTTGCTTACGAGGAACCAGACAGGTGCATGGGAGCACCTACAGAAGCTTCCACTGCTCACTCCAGGAGGAAGGAACAATCTAGCCTGCACAAAATAAGCTGGTACCCCTGTAATACAGATTACCTAAATCTGATTTTCATGGTTCTGAGGAGCAGTGACCTTTTCCAGCACTGGTGGAAGAGCTGTTCAGTCTCATGGTTTTACACACAGATTTTTGCAGGTGCTTAAACTTCCAAGTGAAATCAGCGGCAATGGCATACGTGAAAACATGTCAAGATACCTCCATCCTTCGAGGTTTCAGGACTCACTTGGACAAACCTGACATGTTCTAGTGTAGGCAATAGTCCCACTCTGAGTGGCAGATGCCCCCAGAGGTGTCCTGTGGCCAGTATTTTGGTGATCCCTGTCTGTTCAGAAGCGGTTGTACGGAGAACTGTGTACCCTCCTTGCCCTCTCGGCTAGAAATTCTTACGGCTGCTCCTTGTGTAGGAGGTTTTTTGCCTTCACTCCACAGATTTGCTGGCATGGCTTTTTCCCTTGTAAACATGAATCCTACCTTCCCTTTCAACTCTTCTCCACTTCACGCTGCTGGTGTTTGGTTTTGGTGGAAATCATCTATGGACTCTGGTGGGTTAGCAGAGGGGAGAGGAGTGGGGACAGTCAGTGAGTTTGGTCATGTGAGCGATTGAAAGGGGTGTTTTGAGCATATGTGACTCCCTAGGGGGAAACAAACAAACAAAAACCAATCAGTCTGTACCTGTGTTACCTAGGATGTCCTGAGTTCCCTCCTCTGCTGTATGAGCCTGGGAAACTTCCTCAGTTTCCTTCTGGACTCAGTTTCTCCCAGAGAAAATTTCCTGCCTCACAGGGTTACTGTGAGCAACAAGTATGCTCACACGTACTGATCTAACGGCTTCTGATGAACTAGAAAGATCCTGAGACTGAGAGGAGTTGTTGACTACGCCCCAGACATTATTTTATATCTTCTATGTATTATATCAATAGGTTTTTAATAGGTTTTCACTCTTTGAGCCATTACATCTTTTCTTTCTTTAACTCTTTTCCTACTAGTATAAAGACATCCCTTGCATGGAAAGGGATCAAAATCGCTGTGTAAAAATAGCTGGAAATCTGAACAGCTGAACGCGAGTATGGGAGGGATTATTAGTGAGCATAACACAACTTTCAAGAGGATGCTATACATAAGAACCCCCACGGGTCTGGATTTTTAGATGAACAGAGTTTTGTAATCAAAATGCAGATGGTTACAACTCCATGTTACCGGAAAGGTGGATTTTAAAATGCACAAGGAGTAGGCATTTTAATCTTACTAGCTTTCTGTGGGAGTCACTCCCTGAATGCCACCTGTGTCCATTGAATTTCCAACCTTTGTGCCTTGTGGGGACATCCTGCAAAGTAAGATTATGAAAATATCCCCCCTCAAACAGTGATGAAGATATATATGTGTGTGTATTCGTTTTGCTAGCCTAGTTTTCTGATCTTTTAAAAGCTTTTCTTTTGCTCACCAAATGGAAGAGCTCTCCCCGGTTTCTCTCACTCTATCCTGCACACAGCACCAAGACGTGTGTCCATGGGGCTGGGCTGAGGTCCCATTGTGGGATCGGGAGGACAGAGGGCTCAGCACACCAGGGCTGGCAATGGCTTGGGTTTGGATGGGTCTCCTTGAGGCCTTAAGGACCAATATTAAATATGATGTATTTTTTACTTCTGAATATTGCTTATTTAACCCTCTGCAAATACTGTAAGCACTAAGCACAGGTTACTACCCAGTGCTCCTGTTTCCTTCATCAGCGGTGATGGTCTTGCCTTCTTTCTGTGGGTTGTGCCCCTGTTTATAAACAAAGGCTGGCCTTGCAGCCTTTGCCCTGTTGTGTTCTTGGTTTATTCTGCGCGCAGAGATTTCCACTTGTACTCCAGTCATGCTAATCTTAGTATTTCTGTTACAAATGTCTCCTGTCTTCTGTCTCCTCCAGCAGATGGGAGGTGTCCACAGCCCTCACCTTACAGCCCTGATCACCCAGGGCTGGGATCTCAGGCTCAGTCAGGCAGCAGGGAGCACTGAGGTGCACTAACAGCTGGCTGCAACCCCGCGCTAAGGCGGAATTGAGTTGTCCTGTCAGCCAAGACAGAACGAGGGTACAGGATGGAGGAAGCCAGCTCCTTCCACACAGGGACATTTCATCAGCAAAGTGGGAGGGGTGGGAGGGGGTGGAACAAAGTGGGAAGGGGTGGAAATAAGCATTTGGATAATAGCATGGCAGGGGTGAGAGCTGCCGCTCCTTTTGTCCCTCTGTCCTGCAGCCAGCACAGTGCCCCTCCCCTCGGGCCACCCTTGCCTGCAACAGTTCTCCTAAAGAGTCTGCAACACAGCCACCCCTCTGGTACGGTAGGTGTGATACTGTGTATTTTCTGTAGTGCTGCTATCTGAGAGAAAAGCAAGCAAACCTTTCCTGCACGTTCGGGTCAGTCTGGTGTCCTTTGAGAAGTGCTCTCTCCCTAATCAGCTCAGAGCAAGAGCATCACAAGCTTCCTCTGTGCCAGTTTATGACAGATTTCACAAATAAAAACCTGTGAATGGAAAACCCACACTGTAGCAGGAAAAAGCTGCAGTTATCGTGCATCACCACTGTATGCCACTGCAGACTAATTACTCTGCTGCATCCCAGCAATGAGCCCTGCTGCAGCAGACCCCAAGAAACAGTTAACAGTAAATTCTAATCCTGTTATGTTCAGATGTTTTCAGCGCTATTAATCTCCACGTCAACAGTTTTAAAGCAGATTATCTGGAAATCATAATGCCACTAACCTCTTTGTGTGTACACCACCATTTTTAAACACAGGAGGCAACAGGAGCCAAATTCATAACACACATATTTTCAGTAACTCATTTCTTAAGAATATTCCATATGCCATTTAAAATCCATCAGAAAAGCGCCAGCCATCGAACTTTTTCCATAACCTATTTATGCTAAAGATGAAATAAACATGAATAATCAGAAATGAATGATCTCATCCACTGTCTTTTATAAGTCCTCCACTGGACTGGTGCAAAATTACTGTCAGATTTATGCCCTTGGGCCAGAAGAAATAAATAAAATGCACTACAGAAGAATTATTGGGTTTATATCTCGAAACAGTTTTCCAGAGTTAATTTGCATCCTAATAAGATTTGCGTTGGAAATTCACTGATGATAGTGCAAAAGATCTTTGCAACGCAGACTACCAGGCCTGAGTAAAAAAATCATAATGCTAACAGAATATGAAGAAATTCTTAAGCTCATGTCAAAGAGTTTGGATGTTGATGCTTAAAAAGTATTTACATGCTTTTGAATCATGGCCTGAGTTGGGTCTCTGTTTCTATTGCTTGCTCCTACAGGGATGCAATCTGCAAGAATATTTTCCTTTTTCATCTGTTTTAATTTTATTCTGATCATTCATATGGGCTCGTTTTATATCTGGTTATTAACAGATGTAAGCAACTGCTCAGTTCTTTCTCTTGATGCTTCTGTTTTGTTGCTTTGTTCAGATTTTATTCTCTCTGCAGCTGAAATAGCATTGTTTCCTCTAGAGAAAATCCTTGTAGGATGGGTGGGAGATGGAGGATGGCCAGGGCAAGGATTCCCAATGGGTAATTATAGAAATTATTTCTTTGAGAAAATCATTTATTCCTGGATTTTTTTAGTGTTTCTTCTAGAAATTGCAGGGAAGGTCTCTTCCACCCCAGTGGCAAATGCCAAGGAACCTGGAGCTGTAGTCTCACAACAAGCAGACACTGGGGTTTGTAAATTTAAACCCCAACAGCCTTGTTCAGGCTGCATCATCTGCTACCCCAGGAAAACTGAAGACCTCCTTGCACCTCATCCTTTCCTTTTCCCAGTCAGTGAGGAAGAGGAGGTCTAAGACTTTTGTCTGAGTACTAACAACTGCTTGTAAGTTTGACACTGTACTTCACAATTCTGCCTGCAGCGTGACGGTCAGTTTGAACTCTGTAAAGCAAGGAGCTACTCCTGTCCCATAACAAAGCAAACCCCTTCCACAAGTGTTACCCTGCTAAAGTAATTGCTGGGAACAACAGAAGTGTAGTCACCAGTCCAATAGTGCCTGCAGTGGAAAAAAAAAAAGCTAAATTAATTAACATTGGACCTCTGAAACACTGTGTTTGGCAAATGCAGCATTTTAGTTTTCTTTAAAATCCTAAGTCTATAGTAGAGCTAAAACAGCGCAGGGCTGGGTGCAAAAGGGAAATAACTCTCAGCTGTGAAATGTCTTTGGCTTGCTTAGTAACATTACCATTCACAGCCACGGAATACATTACTTTTTATTGTAAACTTCGTTCCTTAGAGAAGTATAAATCTTATAAGTGTGTCAATACTTGGCAAAGTAAATAGTCTCTGGAGACAAAAAGTGTTTAAGACCATCTATCAAGTATAAGAAGTTGGTAGCAATTAAAATCAGGGCTGTTTATGTATAAACATAAATTGCAGAGCTAGCTTAAAACTGGCCAGTAAAAGTCTTGGCTGGGTGGAAATTCCAATTGCAAAAGACTGCAGAAAGCAATGTCTGAATTTTAAGAACTGCTTTTGTAGATGGCACTTTTTTTTCTCCTTAGAGACAACATTTTCTATGAAATTTTATGACATCAAGGGAAATCCACTTACTTATTTATTTTTACATTCAAAGTCAGGCATTTGCAAAAAAAAAAATGCCCAGGTAAAAATAAGACAGCTTAGAAGAAATATTGCTTGTATTAAATGAGCACTAAACTGGGTTGTATTTCAATGCTCATTTTCCCCCAAAATTTATACAGAGAGAGATGGGGAGCTATTTTGAGTTGATCAGTGTAATCATTAATCGTGAATATTTTCATAAGGGAATGTAATTACATTCTTTTGAACTACTTTGTGCTTAAATGGAATTATTAATTGTGTCTACTTAATACGTGAGGCCCTAAGGACATGGTGGAGACGAGTGGTGCTGGGCTGCAGGTGGACCCTGCCTCTTCTGCTAAGGCTTCTGTGAGCTCAGGGCCCTGCACGCTGCAGCACCACATCGTCCGGCGACCGCCGTGAGGAAGGCTGCCTCACACCGGCTGCAAACGGGGCAGCTCTGAAGGAGCCTGAAGCTGAGGGTGCTGGGCAGCTCTGCTGCAGCAGGCAACAAGGAGCAAGCCTTCTAGGGAGTGCCACTGGTGCCAGGCTGCAAGGGAGAGATCCCTGTTAGCCTTGGAAGGCAAGGATACAGAACCAGCACCTGAATGTGAATGCCCTGCAGGCGCTCAAGGCCAGGCTGGGTGGGCCCTGGGCAGCCTGATCCCGTGGGTGGCAGCCAGCCCACGGCAGGGGGTGGGGCTGGGTGGGCTTTAGGGTCCCTTCCAACACAAACCACTCCGTGACTCTGTGATTCTATGAGTGTGGAATTAAGCTACGAAATGTGGGACTGAATGCTGTCAGAGCATAATGTAGCAATAATTGAAGTTAATGAGGCATGCCTGCCTTCAAACTGCATTTTAATATTTAAATTGGTGCAAATATAAATTGTTAAATCGTTCATGAATTATCACCCTCAGTTACAGTGTTAGAAGACAAGGGGAAATGAGTGCCTAGGTCAGCTAAGCAAAGGGAGGAATCTCCCCTTTTCTTGTTGAACTTTTTCCACTCTGAGAGAACCTTTCTCCCTCCTGTTCAGCTGTAGGAAAGATGCAGCAGGGAAGGAAATCTCAACACGGGATCCAAATGAGGAGCTGGTGTATGACTGAGAGCTTTTGGTGTTCCTGACCCTAAAATCCAACCCTGAGTGAATTGTGTGATGCCACCAGCAGCGGATTAATTCTGGCACTAGGCAGGGAAGAAATACCCATGTTAGGAGTTTCCGCTCATCGTCCTTGTGTCTGGAGGAAGACAAATGCAGCAACAGTTCCTCCATCTCCTTCAGAACAGTGAAGGAGAAGAGAGCTTTGTTAACTGCTCCCAGCTCCCAGGGGAAAAGAGAGGCTGGGCTTCCTCCGAAAATCACAGTGCCCCTGCTGTGTGCTCCTACCTGTCTGATCCTCGGGAGCATGGATTATTTTCATTTTCTGTTAAGAGTGGAAGCCATAACACAAGTGAGGTGGTGAGATACCATTTCTGCCATGCCTCGGGTCTCACCTGCTTTCTTTGAGTCCTGAGGCAAGGGAGCAATCTTCATTCCTCGGCTTGCCAAGGACAGGGCTACAAAAGATCCCTTGGTAATGCAGGAGGTGAAGGGAAGCCGTAGGAAATAACAAAAGTACCCTGGTGTTTTTGAACTTAGGCTTTGTCTTGCACTCTCTCTGTGAAGAATTTGTGAGAATTTCACAAAATAAGACATGAACAAATCGATAGGGGAACAGCATCTGAACCACAATGCAGGCATTTATTGTCTCCTTGTGCATTAAATTACCCAATTAATGTTTCCTGTTGCCTTAGCCTGTTCTAATAAGGCTTGACTGTCGCTTATCATCCCCTAATCTTCTAAATGATGAGCAAGAACTGCAGCTGGATTTACAAGAGCCTTTGGGGCACAATACCAAACTCCCAGAGAGCCGAAGATCCATCCCTGGAATGATGCTTATTAGGGGTTCTTATTCATTACCATTTATTTCACACAGATATTCGCTAATAAGATCAGCTCCGCTTTATTCGTTAAAAAGTGCTATTAAAATATATATGCTGGACAACCAATCTCTGTGTATAAAGCATTGCTCAAAATTTAAGCTTTTTCTTGCATAAAACTGTCATTTCAGATACCAATATTCCTTTGAGTCATTTGAGTCTGCCTGGTTTGTTGGCTTATTTTTCCTGAAAGGGTGACCTATAGTTTAGAAAGTATTTGAGTGAGGAAAATGTTTCCAAAATTAACTGAAAGTGATTTTTATGGACTGCGTGCATAAGTTAACTAATTAGAATAACAATGTTGGGAAGGAGCTGCTGGTAATGAGTAACTAATGGCGATAAATGATTTTTAATAGACAGTGGTAGTGGCTTCAGCATGATAAATGCTTTCCTGTTAGATGATAAAAAATAAATAAATCTATTTCACTAAGAGATCCTGCTCATGAACTGCGAGGCCAGTGGGGGGGAGGCATAGATTCATTTGGATAAAATGCTATTAAATTGCCTGTGTACTGTCCTGTCAGACAACTATCGACCCCATCCCATGGGAGAAATTGATTTCTGTGCAGAGAGCTATGTTCTTTCTGCAGCATATTGCTTCACTGCTATTGCCCTGGTAATCACACGCCGCTGCCTCTTTTCCTTTCTCTCCATTTCTGTCTATCTGTTGTGAAAGATTGATTGAGAGACGTGGGGGATTTGCATTGCCATATTTGCTGTTATTGGACCCTTTCAATTCTGTTAAAAACGTAAATACTTCCTTTCTACCTTTTGTTAGGTTTCACTAATGATAGTCATTTTTAACTAGACAAAAGCACTTGAGGTCAGGAAATGCCAACGCTGAAGTTGAATTTGGTTTTATATCTTACCCCTGTCCCTACTGCTTTCCGACAGTGTGTGCTCATGAGGAATCTCTGTGTGGGAATCAGCCGTGCTAAACCTGCTTGTTCTGGCTCGCACAGAAGGGAAGGAAGACCTGCTGGCTGCGCACAGCTGTATGCTGGTAGCCACAGGCTGCTGCACCAGACCTTGGGAGGGGAGTGTGGGATGGCCTGAGCAGAGCCATGCACCAGCCCAGGCTTGAAGGTGATGCATCCCAGCAAACTGACAAATCCCTCTCTGCACCTTGCTGGTCCCAATATCCAGAGTTTCAATGTTTCTATTTTTATTATGCTGGATGATCGAGGCTGCAAAACTAGAATTGCTGGTGATCTTTAAAAATCAAAAAAGGCACTGTGCTAATTGTGACTGGGGCACAGGTGGAAATTCTTGTTGCAGAATGATGGCTGGGACCTGGATATTTGCTGGAGGAGAACAGAGACAAGCTGGAATTATCATTATAACAGAGCCCACCCCACATTTCTCATTCAGACTCACAGGCCCCTGAGCCTAGATGATGTCTGTGAGTGATGAATACTTCAATTTGTTGCTCCATAATAGCTTAAATTTCTTTTCATTTCAGCTTGACATAGTGTTCCTAATTTCTTGTCTTTATTTGCTACATAATGCAGCGCCAATATTACAAACACATATCTACTACAGTGCTAATAATTTAGCTGTAAATAGGCAGCATGCAGGCGAGGAGCAGGGAAGATTTCACGAGTATGAACATGTAAAATCCTACTGAAGTGAAGTTAAAAGGCATCTGACCTTAAAACAAACAAGCAAAAACCCGAGTGATTATGGTTTTGCATTTCCTTTGTAGTGAACAGTTCAGAATCCTTAAATATGCGAGCTAGCATATAAATAGAAGCTATTTCTATTGGGTGAAGAAATCTCTAAATGTGTAATTTTACAGAATTTTTGGGGAGAGAGAAAACACCAGCTCCTGTTCTTGTGACAGTGAGAGGGGTTTGCCAGTAGCATGCCTGGTCTCAGCAATGGCACCAGGAGGCACTGAGCTCTGAGGAGGGCATTTCTAGTCCCATCCTCACCACTTACAGGCTTAGGTGCCAGTTCAGGGAAACATTGGTGAACCTCTGAAGGGGAAGATCTGAAATAGATTACTACTAAGCATGTACTACAGAGACATTGGAGTAAGTGAGATTTTGCAACAAGGGAAAAAAATCTTGACCGTGAGAAATGATTTTGTATCTTCAGCTCATGGTTAAATTTCAGTATTTGCCCAAGATAGTACCTTGCTAGGAGAGCAGCTCCATCCTATGAAATGGAGAATTTGTTTTTAAATTGCCTTTTAATACTTTGTGTGGCACAGCAAGTGATGACACCTTTCTTCTCCTCTTCATTGTCTCTTCAGTGCTACCTCCCCTCCACTCCTTGAATCATTCACATGAAATGGGGTTGGTGCTGCTGCAGGCGTGGCTCCCTGTGAGGGGCTTCAGACTTGCGAAGAGATACTTCTGGGGTGGGAATGCTGAAGCTGGATGACAGAAACCACTGGAGCAAATCACTGACTGCAGCACTGCAAACCCAGCGACTCTTAACTCTTGGCCTTAAGAGATTGCCTCTCTTTGTCTTGGGGTGGGGAAAGAGGAGGCTGCACTGTGTGGTGTGATTAGAAATATAGATGGAGAGAGGAGACAGAGGGGAGAGGATGAGGAGCTGAAGAGAAAGAAGGAAGACGGTAGCAAGGGGGAGTATGTATGTGGGAACGTGTCTAGGAAATGCACAACGTGGTGTGGACCGGGGGAAATGGCACAGTGCAAGCAGACATGAGTGAAAGGAGTCAGGCGAGCAGGGAACAGCAGGAGGCCCAAAGGGTGAGACCTCACCAGGGAAGGCAGGCTCCCTTCCTTGCTGTTCGCAGGTATCACCCCAAACTATGGGGGTAGCTTTTGTCTTTTTGTGACCAAGATGACAGTAAATTAAACGGGACTCAAAATATTAATGTAAAAGGAATCCAGAAATAGTAGGTGGACAAAAACACTAGTTGCACTTATGAGGTACAAAATATAATGGGACCTGTTGTCATCTGAGTATATGTATTTTTAATTCAGTAAAATTTAATTTGATAACCCAGTAGAAGGACAACCAAAGGGAACTGCTGGATGCCCCTCATTGAGTGTTTCTATGAATCTCCAACAACAGGGTGACTTCTGCTCTGTGATCACTTCTTGTAGAATAAGCAAAGCAAGCAAGCTGCTAGGAGCATCTAGTGTCGGTAAATCCAGGACTTTTGTGAACCACGTTCCAGAGTATGGTAACTTCCCTCTTTAGTCTTGTGTCTGTGTGTGTCTGCTTCAGAGAATGATTAACCAGGGAAGACCCCGCCCCTCATCTCCATCCCCATCCTTATCCCCACTAATTTCATGCAAGTATCCATGATTTTAACAGAACCTTTATTTTTGCATGTGAAAATTGCTTTGCCTTTTGCATCAGGTACAGGGAGAGCAAAGAAGGGAAGAAGATGTCAAATGAGTCAAACTGGAAACGATGAAGAGTTTGCAGGGCCTGCTCTTGGACTGACGCTTCCTTCTGTTCAACGCTTTCCTCCTTTGCCACCCATTGCTAAGGACAAACACAAAGAAACACATGATAAAAACTTAAAGCAAAGCTGCAGTACAAGGAAACATATAGAATATCTAAGCATGGGTTACAAAGGTTTTCAGGACAGAGAACATAGGTTTGTGTTACAGACTGAAAGACACTTTTTGAAATGAAGATCTTCAAATCTTTTCACAGTTCTCTCCCAAGCCTCCTCTCCATTAGCAGGGCTCTGACTTACAGATGGACTGGACAGTGGAAGTCGTGCCGCCCCTGGGAACCCCACCGCCGTGAGAGCTGGCCTCATGGGACATCATCTGGGAGGCCCTGGAGCCGCCGGAGATCCCGCTGCTGGTGAAGCCTGAGGAATGTGTTGAGCCTCTGGCACCTGGAGCAGTGACAAAGGAGGTGTTGTTGTGCTTTCCTGACTGGAGGGAACCTCACAGGGTAATTAAAAAACTCCTGTTCTTTCTAAAAAAACAAGGCTAGAAAATGTGCCAGGAGACAGAGGCTGCTGATTACTTGACTTGTTCCATTGGTGTACGGAATTTTAGGTGCCACCTTGAAGAAAAGACATGTACAGTGTTTTGTAGATGTTCCCAGAATAGAAAGAAAATCTAAGATTCTTGCACAAAGAATGCTTTGATTAATTTAATTCTCCAAACCAGTTTGAGCAAAGTTTGTCTCTGCTGAAATTGCAGTTTTCTGAGGAGCTGCCTGAGGACTGTGCACGACATCCCACAGGAACTAAGGGCTGTTGCAGACCTCAAAACTTACCGTCCCTGGTGGTTGACACCCTCCACTTCACTTTCCGTAGCATAAACCATGCATAATAGATACCTTTAGTTTTCAGACACAGCAAGCTGTGGTAGCTAGTGACCAACATGTATGTGTATCTCCACTTCATTACAAGCAAGCCCCAAACAAAATATTCCCTTGCAAACTCTTCTTTTCCTGTGAGAGGTATAAAGCATTAGCAATGGCAAACGTTAGTGATAATCCTTAAAACACTCCTGGAGGATGCTCAAATGTTTAGGTGATGAGCTTGTTATAATGTCTTCTGTAAAGTGATACTGAACAATACTCATGCCCTGGTGCACGTGGGGGAGGGCTCGCAGCCTGAATGGAAAGGTTAAGAAGATGCGTTTGAAGAGCGAGAGAGATCAGTGAGCACCTGCAGAAATGAAATCAGGCCCTTTTAGCTCTCAATCAGGCAAAGAACGTGTGGCAGGCTCTCCTGCTGCAGGGAGCCAAAGCTCACACCTGTCTTGGCAATGTTACAGAGAGAGTATTTTTCACAGGGATATTAGCTCCTTTGGAGAATGTCCTGTAGGCACGGCTGAAGTTTCCTCTAGTCATGCAGATTGCAAGAATAAAATCAGGCACTGACAAATGTTTGCTTTGCTTCTCTCTCTTCTAAATATTCCCAGCACATGACGGGGTGGATACAAGTCTTCAGTCTGCTGTTTTAGAAAGAGCAACTCCATGCTCAGCAAAGAGTTTAGCACTGGTTAAGGGCGTGCAGAGTACTGCTGTACCACCACTCTGTGACAGAAAGCAGGGCTGTGCAGCTGTCTGCTTTGTTATGATCCTAGATGGAGTATCTGGAGGCTCCTGTGTACTGGGATCTGCACTGCTAATGCAGTGGGTTGCCTGAGAGTGCTCTTCCTGCTCTTCAGTCTCCTCCTCTCCTGACTGTGCCTCATATTCTGTCCCTCTGCTGCTGCCATCCCTTAAGCTCTTTGCTATTGAGTATTCAATAAGCACTATATTCTGTAACCTAAACTCACTGATCTAATCATATGGAGTAAAATTTAAACAATGCCTCTCAGGAGTCCTGTGCAGTATCTCTCTAAATGACCCTCATGTCACTTACTCCCTCAGCATCCAGAGAGCCTCACGCTATGAATAATATTGGCAGCAATGTAAGCCACATCTAGAAAAGTAACTGACCTCCTCTCAGTCAGGCTTATCGCATTTCCTTTGTTATTAAAAGACGACTCTCTCCTCTGTGGGGTTATGCATACTCAGAGGATGCCTGCTGAATCGGGTCCCACGGGCAGGACTAGCACGCAGAACACCTTGTGTGTGAATCCCACAGGACTTGGGGTTAAACAAGTGCCAAACTGCTTCCAGTTGTCAGATTGGGATTGCTCTGCACATGCAACAGAAAAGCAAGCACCTGCGGGGCTAGCTTGCGTGGAAGCCAGCTATGCCTATTTTTAGCACTTGGATACCTGCTGCAAGGATGCGTGTATATTCCTTTGTGAATTTCGCTCTTGGACTGCAGCTAATTTCCCTCTGCTATAGTGTCTGCATAAGGTCTCATGCATTCTCCCTGTATGTGTGATACATCTGGGTGTGTAAGAGTAAAGAACGAGGGAAATCTGGTAATTCATCTGAAATGTAGGTACACAGATCGTGTTCTTGCATAAGTGTTTGGATGCTTACTGCTAGCATGACTTTCTGTGTTACTGAGGATTCTTAGCAGAGTGGAGAGATAGCAACAAACTTTGCATAAACACTGTCCCAAATCTCATGAACACCACCTATGTATATGCACAGTCATGCATATGTACGTTCACAGAAAGCATCCTTGACAGCATCCCACTCATAACATGCAGTTAAATATGCAAATCTTCGTCTGCAGTGCAATACAGGAACGTAGGGGAGAAGTGACAAGCTTATTTTCAAGGACAAAATTCTGCGTGGCCCTACCCACTAAACCACAAAAGAAAAGAAAAGAAGAAGTTGCTCATACCCATCTCTTGGAGAGTAGAAGTAGGCCCTCCAGAAGGCACGCCTCCCCCCATGGATCTTGCCTCGTGGGACATGATCGATGAAGCAAGCGAACCTCTTGCGATACCGGAGGAAGTGAAACCGGCGTTGTGGACATTCTGGTCAGCCATTTTTCCTCCTGAGGCTGTATGAGCAGTGCTCAGCCAGCCTTTTTATACTCTTTCTAGCTAACAGCAAAGAAACAAAACTGAAACGGGAAAGTACCCAAAGCCTTTGATCACTCGGGAAATGAAACTGACCTTTATGATCTTGCTTTGTCATTGCTGCTTTGAGGGCAAAACTTATTAGACAAACCAGCTAATTTACTCTTATGATATCAAAACAGATTAGTAACGTATGAATCATCAATCGGCAGTTGATATGGCAGAGAACTTTTCTTCATTATTTTGCATTGCATTTTATTGTACTGAATTCCATCCACAGCTCTTTTCTTCAGTTGGCCATTTCCTGAAACTTCAGGGACATACAGCACATGCAATGCTATTTTTTGAAGGAGTGGAAAAGGATCAGAGAAGTTCAGATACCCGGTCCCTGTCTGGCCTGATGCTGATCTAAGCCCAAAGGAAGACCTGATGCCTTGTGCTAGACCTCATTACACACCTAGGGTAAAAGACAATCTCTTGTCCTCTGTCTCTGAAAGTGTGTGTGGTGGGAGGCACCAGTGGTCGTGATAATAAACCTAAAAACCTGCATGAAACCTGCTATTGCACTATTGCAAATATTTGTGGTAGGAAGTTTGTTTACAGAAGGTGGGTAGTCATACGTGGCCTCCTAAATGGTATCAAGAGTGCAGCAAAGGTTGATAGAAGCAGATTAATACCATTCCATGGCATTTACCATTTCTGAAAGCTTCTCTAACTGTTGTTATTTCCCTCTTGCCTGTTTTTTCTGACAGCTTTGAAGCATGGTTTTTGAGGGAGTCTTGGTATTCCAGCTGGACAATAAATGTACTTTTTGTACAAGTTTGTGTTCTGAAAGTAGATTTTTTAAAAACAAATTTTCTTACTTAAAAAATCTTAAAAATGGGGTATTTATTAATTTTGGAGTTAATGCAACTCTGAAAGAAAGATGGTTGACATAAAGGCAGCAAAGCGGTGGTCATGCAGAATCTACAAACTGAGTTTGCTAACAGTTCCCAGAGCTCAGCTGAGGTAAAGCTACTCCCCCCAAAAAGTGTTTACAAAGGGTTGTAAATCTGAACACAACTAACACTGGATGGTTGAAATTAATTTCATTAAGGGAGGAACTGTTAGTGGGCTTCGTGTCATAACAGCAGATTGACACAGCTGTTTAGTTCTCTCTTGTGCAAATCCTGTTAAAGCCTCCATCTAAAGGGAGGGCTCTCAGAGTGTACATATACAGAAAGAAGACGGAGCATTTTCACTGTAGTATGATGCCCTTATCTTGTACATGGTGGGTTATAGAACAAAGGACATGAACTCCATTCCTTCGCTCCTGTATGTGGTATTTATCTGAGCAGTGGGATGCCTGGCCCATGCACCCCTGGGCGGTATGGTTCCTTTTATTTTCTTCAAACACTTTTATTATTTTTTTCTTTAATTCAGGTATGGTTTTTTTATTTAATTTGAATACAATTATTTTTAGTAACTACTCTGCTTGCATTAGGCCTTCTGTCATGATGCACAGTTATCCTCCCAAAGTCTCTCATTTATCTCTTTCAACTATTTAATGTTATGAAACAGCTAAATTTACAGCTTAATTACAAGTAAAATTTCATGTAAGAATAGTGAAGGGCCCTCTTCAAAGTAGCAATAAATCAAAAATGTCGCTTTCTTTGTAGGTATTGCTACACATACTTCCTTCAGAACTGCTAAAATCTTTCAGTGCTTTGCTAATATCACTTCTTTAATATTCCAAACACCCCATCAAGAAATGATGATCAGGTCTGGAAAAGCAGTGAGTAATTAATCATGATGTTGCAAGACTCTGTATGGGATGAGTTTTTACCCAATCCTAAACCATAACAATTCATATTGAATACTCACGGAGTTCTTTAACTAAGAACAATAAAAGTTAGATAAAACAGAAGCTTCATTGCAAGTGAAATGCCTCAAGGCAATTCATGATTGACAGAGACATCAGTGAGCAAGCAGGTGTAAGAACCTGCAAAGTTTTGAACATTATGTCTCAAGAGACTGCTCAGAAAGATATGGAATATTATGCCAGGCGATTGCTCAAGATAAAAGAGACTGTTTCTTGATCCACATCCTGTTATTGCCAAAGGATTGAAGCTGTGGGCCAGCAGACTGGTAAAAAGTGGTTCTAAAAGCTGGGTCAAACCACAGCCACGTCTCCTTACGGGACCACGCAACAGCTTGCAACCACCCGACAGCCACCTGAAGACCCCTGGAGTAGAACCGAGCATGCGTGAGGTTGCACTGCAGATAGAACAAGAGGGATGACGTGCCATTGTCATGGTGACCTTAGCAGTTGGACCTGCCGCCATCGACCTGCCACCATTGACCTTCCACCAGCAACCCCAGGACTCCTGGACTCCTGAACCATCAATGGACTCCTGGAACACCCATTGGACCTCCTGGGTGGTGATTATTCTTGCAACCCTATCTGGAATACCTGCCTAATTCCCACTTCTTCTCTTTCTGTCCTATTGCTACTCTCTCAATTTTTGATAATAAAACTAAGTTTAGTTGCATTTGACCTTTTTAGTGGCATTTGACCTTGTTTGTTTCTTAATTTCGTCTCTTGGGGTCAGAAAGAAACCTCTCCCAACTCTGGATCGGGACATTTTCAAATTGGCGTAGTTTGCAGGATCCCAGATTGGGACAGCAGGTAAAGGAGGAATAACTACTAGCCTCCTAAAGACAAGGTGAAGAAATTCAATGAAATAACGAGAGGGAAGGCACTGAAAACATTCAAGGAAAGTTCTGACTATGAAGGGATTTGATTTTACTTGTTTCCAACTTCTTGCGAAAACTTTGGATATCCTGTTTATACATTTAGGAAAAAAAAAAAAATCCTGAGTCCTAGTAAGCTCCTGACCTCACGGACACCTCACTTTGCAAATAGCTCAGCTTGGCATAATGTAATCAAACTCTTGTGCATGTGCCAGGGCTGTGCCATCTTTAGGACTTAATTGCCCTGAGAAATCTCTGCTGGGGCCTCCGCCCACCTCCTCTGCCCCCGGGCTCTGTCCCTGCCTCAGCGATGCTGCCGGTGCACCTGTCCACAGCTCCATCATAGCCATCCCTGCCTTACCCAGGCTCTCACCTGCGGCCTGTCTTCTTGGCATGACCTTGGGCCTTCCTGGTTATGATTGCTGGGCTGTGACTGGCTCTGGTTGCTGTCACCAGACCTGATCTGTTGACCTATGTTTCTGGCTTGACCTTGGATCTGCCTCATCACCACAATCTTATCTGTTGACTTGGGCCCTTCCTTCATTTGGCTGTCATCTCTGGGCCTGCCCACTCACCTTGCTTGGGGTGGTGGGACAGGGCTGAGGCTGGTGATGCTCATGGCCTGCTGGCCTTTTTGTCCTGCTTGGTTCCCCTCCCCTTTGGGAGCAGCCAGCCCTTGCTGTGCCCCGGCAGTACGTGACACGGCTAACATCACAGCCTCCAGTTTGAAAAGATCCAGTGACAGTGCTGAAGTGGTACTGGGAACAAAAACTCAGGCCCACAGCTTCCAGAGGTCTCTCGCCTCCACCAATCCATCCAGAAAGACACGCTTCTCCTCTCACCAACTGATTTTGTGTGAGATGCTTTCCTTAATGGTCCCCTACCTGTTCTGCTTAGTTTTACCAATATTTCTGGTTCAAAAGTGTAACTTTCAAGATGTTAGGCCAGTGTAGTCAATGTCAGGCTGTGCTTGCAGGGAGCCTGGCCCAGAAGCACTAAGGCAGTTCTAAGTCTGTGGGATGTCAGCCAAAAATCCAGGCAGTGATAATTTAAAAGCCCAAATGATGCAGCCTCCAGGTAAGGTATGAAAGGGAAGAGAAAACAACCAATATCGCTGAACTTGACAACCAGCCTCAGTTGCATCTGCGAGAGTATCTGAGTAACTTCCCCGCTTCAGAAACCAAAAATTGGAGGAGACAGGGGTGTGAGCTGACCTGAAATGCGTTCAGCAGCACTTCTGAGCCTCAGAGAACAGAGAGTCAAAGCGTCAATACCAAGAGTAGGATTACCTCAGTTTTCACCCTCCCTATGATTTCAGTAGCCTTAGGTGCTGAAATGTTGATAGGTGCAGCTAACGCAGTTTGATCTTTAACTCTCTGAGCTTCAGGTTCAAATTAAATCCTTAAGTGACGAAAATCATATGCTGTCTAGACTGGGTGCTCTTTGGAATGAACTGGAAAACCAGAGGCTTGGTTGGAAGTACTTGAGTCATAGGCATTGTTCCCTTCCCCAGGAAAAAAAAAAAAAAAAAAGTGTGCTAAGGTGAAAATACCAAACAAGCCAGCACAAACAAACATATGTGCATGCAATTCTTCAATATTTCACTCAGGAATGAACTTACTCTCTCACGTCTGTGGATATAAACTGCTGTGCCTCTGCAGTCTCTTCTCCATGAAGTTCTCACCAGTGTACCACTTGGACACATTTTCCTCATAGTGAAGCTGGGCAGCTGATCGCAGACATTAATCTCTGCGCAGCCTGCTTTCGGTAGTCACCTTTTTCATTCTATTCACATGTTCATTGAAGTCACTCTTTCTTAAACATTTTCCCATAAACCTCTGTTTCAAAAGAGATTATTCAAACAGCTTTTAAACAATTACTCTTCTGAAGGGTCTAATTGAAGGAAATAAACCTGTAGAGAATCTGACTGAACCAAAGATCTTCAGCATCCAAGATTATCTATCTGTCACCCTGTGACCTATTTCCTTCACACTACTTTTTAATTTTTGTAGCAATTATGGTGTATATGGATAATACCTATTAGCATATTTATGGTCATTGCTTCATATTTATTGTCTGCACAACTCATTAATCTTCATCTAGTGTGTGAGGCTGACAGCTCAATCTATTTTGCAATCTCTGGGCAGCAGCCATATCCAAAAAGCTTTTGTTTCCCTGTAAATAAACTGTGTTCAGGACCAGAGGACAATGGTACATCATGCGGTGATTGACACAAGCCATGGCTGCTAATCAAAAGTAGATTTTATTACCAGCTGAGTCAAGTGCATTATGGGGCCATTGTTCTAGTGCTGTCAGGGCAAGAGCATACGTAGTCAGTCACCTTCTCAAGATGGGTTGATTGTTCTCCAAGATTAGACAGAGTTGCCTTATTATCCGTCCCAGACAACAAGGCATCTCACCCAAACAGACGCCTTTACAGAAACTGCCTGTACATTGAATTGATTTGAATTGCTAATGCATAATCTGTCCGGCACAGATGTGCAATGAATATTTGGATGTTGTTTTGCATGTCAGTTGAGAAGGCTGAATGATGAGGTGATGATCATTCAGTGATGGGTACTGGACATTTGCCAACAATTGAGTTTGAGCACTTTCCCTGACAGTAATCAGATCAGCTTCCAAAACGTCTTTTCTTCAATTCACTGACAATTTATGTTAGAAGATAATGCAACTCTCTCACAGTTAACACAGTTGGCAGCAATTTGCATTTTATTCATATAATTAAATTTTTCATTTCACCCAAGAAGGAATACATACAAGCCATACATAACTGATATACATATTCCAAGACACTTCCAAAGTAGTTCCACTTGAATAAGAGGCCACCTAGACCAGTGAAAAACACTGAAACTCTCCACAATGCAGGTGGCACTAGTTTGATTAGTTATAAAGCTTCATTTGACATGAAAAATTAGGAATGCTATTATCAAGTTGAAATAGGTTAGCTCTCCAAAGGAAAAAAATATAAGGTAATGGTCGTTTAACATATGATCATGGTCATGCTGACAGAAAGCCAGCCAACACAATGTTCTGATTGTTAAAAAAATTGATGTTTGTCAGGATTGACTTGGTATGAAAGAGGAAGAGAAATAAATCCCACAGGGCTGATTTTATGACATCAGGGGAGTGATGTGAGTCTACACAGTGACATCACGATTCATGCGAATGTGAAAGAGGTTTTGATACAGTCACAATCATAGAACCATACAATAATTTTTGGCTGGTCTCTGGTCCAGCCAGGGAGTTACCCTGTTTCTCATCTGGTTGAGTTCTGAGTATCTTCAAAGATGGAGATTCCACATTGTCTCTGGGCAACTTGCTCCATTATTTGACCACCCTCAGGCTGAAAATATTTCTTCTGTATATCAAATCAGAATTTCCCATGTTGCAACGCATGTTCATTGTCTGTTGTCCAATCTCTGCATGCTTCTGGGGAGATTCTGGCTCCATTTTCTTTACACACCAATTAAAGCACAGTTAAAACCTACCTCTAGGGCACACGTAGCTAAAGAGATAGTGGGAGCTTAGAAAATCAGGTGCTCTTGGGGATACTTCTGCCTTAAAAATTTTACCTTCTGATTTTATGTAGGTGTTTAGTTAGTTCATCTCCAATCATATAGTGACACACTTTCCCTCAAAAATATAAAATAAAATAAAATAAAATAAAATAAAATAAAATAAAATAAAATAAAATAAAATAAAATAAAATAAAAACGTTTATTGACAGCTTCTAGAGTGCATTAACACAGATTTCTTCACTGTTTGTCTAATGTGCATATTACTACTATTGAGTGCATGGTGGAGGGAACAGTAATTTCCTTTAACTTGGTGGTTATCCTGCTATTGAAAGTCACTGTAGCTACGAAGAGACAGCAGAGTAATTGAACCAGAAGCTTTATGGTCAAGACCAGAAAAGAGCTTTACAGTCTGTTTTTTTCTATATGTCACCTTTGTTTAGTGTTAGGCTAAGTGGCTCTCATTTCAATTTCTATTACCATTTTCACCTGTTACAATCAAAACATTATTACTCCTGTGGTACATGTGAAACAAATCACAGACTTGCACTGGTGAGTTTTTGGGGGAAGCAAAATTCCAATTTTGGA
Source organism: Alectura lathami (assembly GCA_013399715.1). Lineage (NCBI taxonomy): Eukaryota > Metazoa > Chordata > Aves > Galliformes > Megapodiidae > Alectura > Alectura lathami. Next base: position 49,556 of record VXAV01012067.1, read on the forward strand.
CATTTTAATTTTGCGTCCTATTGAAAACGCACCTCTAGCCACGCATAATTCCTGCACATGCTGCATATGCATGACATCAGCGTTCTCATTTGTCCTCTCTCTCCAAAGAAGTCTTCATTATTTCCTCATTTCTGCTAGTCCTGTCACTTCCCGTGTTGAGCTACCACATGCTTTTGAGGCACTGAAATGAAAGCCTGAGCATCATTCTCAAGGCTGTTAGTTCCTGCTGCGAGGAGAGTGTTGCTTAAAAGCTGGCATGGAATAGCCAGTGCTTAATGTTCTTAGCGAAGTGATTTTTTATCCCAAAGACACTTAAGACAAGCCATTATTCCTACACTGAAGGATTCTTTCCTTAGGGTTAAAAGTCTTATTTTCCAAAGCATGGAAGGTTACTTCAGCTGATAAATAAATGTCAGCAGCATGGCTTTTATTTATTTATTTATTTTGAGGCTGAAAATGGATGTAAGGGTAAAGAAGAATTCTCACTAACCTAATAGAAATTTCCCTTGTGTATTATTTTGTCAAAGAAACACAGAGATAAGCAGTAAAACGACACCATCTGCTGAGTAAATGTTCCACTCAGTCTTGACGTTGCACTCCTCCTGTGAACAATTATATTAACAAAGCTTCAAAATACAGGAATACAGTCTATTCTAGAATGTAGAAAGGAAAAGAGTTAATGAGTTCATGCTGTTTTCAAGAGCAGATGTATAGACATGAGGAAAAATTGTTTCTGAACCCTAGGGACAAATTGGTGAAGGCAGTAGAGCAGGTATATAAGCCACTAATCAATTGTACCCCTTCCTTAAGAAAACATAAGGTTTTTTTGTTTTTGTTTCTTGGTTGTTTTTTTTTTCCCCCTAGAAGAAGCGTGGTGAAATCAGAAATGAAAGGTAAAGAAATTGAACTAATGGCCGAAGTACTATTTTAGCAACACTGAGCTCCCTCAGTCCTACTCAACTGTAGTCACAATCACTGATTTAACAAAGCCATATCAAAACATTCAGTCTACAAGCGTTAAGCATGCACATGTGAGTACAGGAAATGTTTTAGTTCACAGGTGCCACACGGATGAGCCCATGCCACAGTGCGTGCTCCGGGACAAGTGCTGAGCAGCTGAGAGCAGCTCGGCTCCGTCAGGGCAGCTGCGCCGTCAGCCAGGGAACCTGGCCCAGCCGATGCTCCTGGAACAGTCCCAATGGTCGCAGTACCACATGGAGCAGAGAAGGAGGCCGTGATGCCTTCTGTCCACAGCCCGCGGCAAAGGACACAAGTTGGTGGGCTCTGCTATGTGGGCTGTCAGCTCTCTTCCTCAAGTCTCTCAGCTTCTGCGTCCAAGGCATGCACTCTGATCATGTGTCTGTGGTCAGTGCTGCAGGGCCCAGGGGTTCAAGGCAAAGTTTTTTTTTTCAGATATGAAGGGCAAATTTTGTCTGAAGGTGAAAGATAAGCACAGACAGTTTAAAACATATGGACCCCTCCTTGCCTGTAATGTGAAAGTAATATTACTTTCATAGCTGAGGCAGATTTCTGAGGCCACATATTTTATGCTACTCAGGCATTTTGGTAATAAGCACAGTATAAACATTTAATGCACATAAAGAGGTTTCAAATGCTAATACAAGTGAGTATTTATGAAAGAATAAGGACTGGAAGTGCTTTTATGGCCATTTTGAAAGGCTGTTAATGACAAAATGGCCAATCTGTTCCATGGGTAAGGGTTCTGAAGACCAGATGGCTGACTTACTTCTCAGCTCCAGCTGCAAGATGCGTGGGTAGGTTTCAGGCCACGCTTACAAAGGAGTGAGAGATTTTCCTGGAACAACGGTAAGAATGGCAGACTCTTTCTGACTCTTCTAGTCATCATAGCCTATTTCAATGAGGAAAAACCTCTTGTTTTATGCTTCTTAGTAAATTTTTTGTATCTGAAAGGTGATTAATTTTGACATTAGTCTTTTCTGATTTGAGAATCCAGGCTGAATGTTTTTATGACTTACATTGTTAGACTGGAGATTGAGTTCTGACTGAAGCTGGTGAGTTGGCTCACTGTCATCGTTACAAATAACTGCAATATGGCATCTGGGATACCGTACAGAGTGGGTGATTATAGCAACATGAGTTAGGGTGCAGCACAGGCGTACCTGTGAAAGTAGTGAGAAACGCCTGCAGTGAAAGCCCTGCCTGGGGAGATTATGGAGCAGGTCCTCTTGGAATCCACATCTGAGCATGTGAAGGACAAGGGAGCAACCAGGAATGCTTGACATGGTTTTGCCAAGGGCACATTGTGCCTGGCCTGTACCTGACTGTGCTCCATGGCAAAATGCCTGGAATTCCAAACACTGTTTTTGTAACAGAGAGAAAATAAAATTTCTTAAAAAAAGTTCTTTGTAAAGAAGCCTGAAACTGAACGCTAAACATGTCTGCGTCTGAAGGCTGGACGTGGTAGATGCCTTGAAGCGATAGTGGCTTTGGCAGTTAGATAACTTTCCGCACAACAGAAGTGCCTGTAAACTTCTGAATATCACCTCTGCATGACAATATAATGCAAGCCTCTCAAAAAGGCTCATCAAAGTAGACCTGAATCCTTGTGGCTAGTTCTTAAATGGGAAATAAAGTGCTTCCCTATTTATAATGCTAAGGCTGCTGGGCAAGACACAGTGGAAGACTTAAATTAAATGTCAGATCATGAGGTACTAACAATAAATAATGGAGAGATTTCTGTTGCCTTTGGTGGCTGTAGATAAGCCACTGGACAAACTATTTACTGCAGGTAGGCTGTGCAGTCCTAGATTGATCATTCTGACCACACCAATATGTTTTTCCACTTGGATAAGAGGGCAGACTGGCGTAAGCCTGTGCTGCTCCCATCTCAGGGCCCTTGTGGTCCCAGGTGCTGTGAAGCAGTGGGGAAAGGACCAATTCTTCATGAGCCACCCCGTCTCCTCTCTTCAGCTTGTGCAACACAGACCTGTCTCATGCGCTTGCCTGCCCTGTCAAGCATCATGTGCAGGCAGTGGTGGTAGCAGTGTGCTCTGCGGGTGGGCGCGCTCTTTGCAGGCTGTCTGCAGCTGGAGGAAGGGACGCCGATCGCTGATCCAGCAGGGCATTAGCAGGCAGAGAAGGGATATGAGGTGATTTAGTGGAGTGATCCATTCACAGTGCCCGTGAAGTCTTCCTGCGCAGGTGGCATCAATGGGTAGAAAAGCAGCTATTTATGAAGGTATTTATTAAGCTATGAATTCCTCTATCAGGCCTCTCAAATGCTTTCCCTCCTTCACCCCCACCTACTATTGATCCAGAACTCATCTACTTCTGCCTAATGACCTTCACTCCCTCCCACCATTTATTTTCCTCTCCAAAAGTTCCCAGACACCCGTAAGGCAGTCACAGGCTGGAGAACTTTTTTATTTCCTCAGTCAGACCTGCTCTGTCAAACCCCTCATCAATCCTACAAGCAAAATTTTCTCCTCAGGAAGATACTTGCTGTGTGCTTCCCTTGCCAGGAAGGCTTTCTTTGCACCGTTCCTACTCAGTGCATATCGCCTGTCTGTCTGCACTGTGGACCTTGGCTTGACTCCTCAGGGGAGTGCTTGCTCTGTCCCAACACTGGAGGGCGAAAAGAAACTACCAGGAAAAAGGATTGCAGCACAAATAATGAAGGTAGACAGGGACAGTCACTTTTCTTCTGCTGTGTAAGAGACCTACTGCTAACGGCCCCTCGATCTAGCTGCCCCTCTAAAGGTGGGTGTGGATTTTAAGACCAGTGGTGGTGTCCGCTCTGCTGAGCAGATGATTCCATGGTAAGTGGTCCATGATGGTCCATGGTAAGTGTGGGTTTTGTTCCCTGTCCCTAACCCCCAAACTAGCAGCAGAGGCTGCTGGTGGTGCCACAGGTACTGCTTGCCCATATGTACAATTCTAATCAGTCAGATAACTGGAAGGATGTGAGAGAGACGGCTTTGTGAGGTTCCCCCGTATATGCTCATTATGTGACTGTCAGGGGGAAGAAGCTGCTGGAAATTTCCCCATTCACAGCTGGGCACCATGACCTAGTGACATCTGAATCTATCCATTTCTTACCAGCATCTGTCCTTCATGTCTGGGTCCACTCCTGTTGGCCTGTTCCATGAAGACACTGCTGTATCATAAGGGCATTGGAAAATGGGAATGAGAGCTATTCTGACCTGTGAAGGAAATAATTCCTTGGTCCCTGGCCAACAAAAAGGGGTTCTTGTGCTCAGGCATCTGCACAGGAACCCAAGTCCTGTCAACAGAGGATCCAGTCACTCTTCATTCCCCACAGCAGACTGATAATTAGAAAGGTGCCCCAATTCTACAGAAAGCCATGGAGAGCTTGATTTAAACAGCAGCAGCTATTCTAAGTGAAAGCATGAATTGGGCATGCTTCTGGAGTGTCAAAGAAGCTGCTGAAGGGAGTCAGTGCCATGGGAAAAAGCAGGACGGATGTGCAATATTTGCTGGCTCCTCTTGGGTACAATGGAATAGGACTTGAAATCTTATTTCCTCAGCAAGATTTTGACACTTGTCAGCTCCTGCCATGGTTATGTCACAACTCATGTGAAACTGAGTTTCATGAGCTTAAATGAGATACCATCTGAAAGTCTACGGATAACTCCTGGCTGCGAGCCCACCTGCCTCCATTTCTCCCATTCTTTCCCTCCATAGGAGCTGGAATAATCTCTGCAATTAGCAAAGGCATTCTGGTACTGGGAGAGTGCAAACAGCATTGCAAAGGGGAAAAACCTTGTTTTGTCCTTCCTGTTCCAGCCCACCAAGACCAGCAGCAAGCAAAGTGTAATGGCAATTTGTATTACTGGGGGAGGTGAGAGTTTTATATCTGAACTTAGTTACTTTGTTCAGCTTGTAAAGCCCTGGAGTACACGCGGTGTAGCCTGCCATTTGAAAGGAAGCCCCTAAGGAATTAATTGCTTTGCCTTTTGTGCATTAATCATTAACAGCACAATTCTATGGCAAACTTTGAGCCAAGAATCACTGTGGTGGAGGAAACACGTGGAGTCACTTATGAAAAGGAAATGCTTGTCTTGAAATCCACTGTGGGAGCCTATCGACAAGAGTAGATGCTGCCTGAGTTTCGATCCTCTGTTTAATGCTCTTGAAGTTTTTTAGCTCACTGAAACTACAGCCTTTGTTATTTGTTCTAATCAACTTTATATTGCCACTGTAAATGACCTTGCTTTTTGCCAGGGAAAGAGAATCTGCTATAAAAGGATTCTGGACAAGGGAGGGGAAACCTAGAAGAGGTCCTGCAGGCAAGTGAAAGGAGGTTTGAATTAAGCTGTAAGTTAAGGAGTTGATCTTCTGCCTGTTCATCATTGTTTTAACCAGAGGAATTTCCACCCAGGCACCAGCAACATTTCAGTGACTGCACTGGTATCTGGCAGCATGATACAGCTTGCTTTGAAGTGCTTTTTCCTCTGCTCTGGACCACTGCTCAACAGGCACAAAGCACTTCTTTTAATGTTGTCTGCATGCTACAATTATTTCACAGCTGGCAGCCCGAAGTGATGTTATATCAGGTTCTAGATTAAGATATTTAGAATATGACTGTATTCAGTTGAGTTTGTAAGATCTTACAGAAATTGTTTTCTTAAATCAGAATATATTTATCCTACGGAATCGAGATAAAAAGACTGTGCCTTCCTTCAGTTCATTAAAATAAATTGCATGTATGTGCACACATTATATAAGTTCTGATTCCTGTTACTATGAAGAAAGTTATACGTAAATCATTCTACTCGTTGCTGTGACTTCAAGCTTGTTCTTTAAGAAATGAATATAGTTGGGGTATATTTTATATCTGGGTGAGAAAAATGCGCCTTAGAAGACTGGTGCAAGGAAGAAGCTACCTACTTTGGAGAAAAACATATTTACTGCTGAAAATCCTGCCTCTGTTAAGATCTCCTGTGGAAGTTTTGGTTTCTCCTGAGACTCAGTTTGAAGAAGATCCTGGCACTGTGTTTTATTTCAGGCCATTCCATATCTTCTCAGTCCGTTTTGTTAGCAATTTATTTTAATACTGTTTGTGCTTTCTTTGTGTGCAGTGGATCTGCTTCTTCAAAATGAATCTTCCTGTGAAATTTGCAGTTGCTCTGTGTATAGTTGTCTCAGGATTCACTTTCTCTTGTCCTATAAGGATTAGCAGAACAGTGAATCACTCCTTGGAACAGCAAATTCGAGAGCATATGAAACAGTCTCCTTCCCCCAGCCATGGAATTTTGCTTTAAGCTGCTTTTGTAAAACAGCATTCCTCCTTGGAACCAAGTTGTGGATCAAGGAATATCCTGCAACTGTAGGTACCTGTGCACCTCAAGGAAGGAATGTTAATGCTTCACTGTTCCCATCCGACTGACGTGTGTTATCTAATCCTTTTAAAAATCCACCTCTGCAATACTTCTGGCTTTGTTTGAGATGGCCACAAGTGATATTTTTCAAATTATATTTTAAGGAACCTGTTCCCCTGCAGGAGTCAGAATTTGTTTTGCTTATTTTCAGTTAAACAGGTACATAATCAAAAGCTCTTTCCCCTTAAAAAGATTGTTTAAGCTGCCAGGTTAGACTGCCATATTGGATTAATGGCAGGCGCCATTCCTTACTGCAGGGAACATTTAAAATTTAATTATAATTAATAGAAATTATAATAAAATGAATTTAATTCTAATTAATTTCAGCCTCTAGAAATGTAATTTCACTAAGAACCACATAATCTCTAAGCTCTAGGAAGTGACTTCCCTAAAAGAATATATAGGCAGAAAGCGAACATTTATTTCTGAGGGGACAGCCTGGTCTGGGACACTCTCATTTGAAAGCTCGTATCTGCACTGTTCATTTGCAGATACACAAAGTATTTTGAGACTTGAGCACCCCAGCTCATTTATGAAATACACAAGGAACATGAGCATTTCAGCTGGGTAATTTTACCTTGTCATCCATCATGAAGTTTCGTACAGCTTTAGCGATCAAAAATTCATCAGTGATGTTTTGCAATACTATTCACTTTGTTCGCAGTTAAGTCAGAGACTGGTTGATTAAGTTAACAGATTTCTTGTCTTGAATTCACACTGAAGTGCTAGGAGAATAATTCTATCCAGAAAATGAGATGTTGTTGGAATAGGTGACAAAGTATCCTCTCCTATAAGTGCTATTGGAAGAGGCATTAGCACAGATTTTCCTGGCAGAGGAGCTGTTTCAGGAAGGGAGTTGTCTACTCCCACGTCCTCTAAGCACTGTGTCTGCAATGTAGGTGTCTTGGTCCCTTTTTCCATGGCTTGGGACTTAGGGATAGAGAGGTTCTGCCTAAGAACAGATGATGTATGAATACTGATCAAAGGTCTGCTTTGGTTTATATTCTGTTTTCAGCAGTGCCTGGAAGCAAATGCCTACATCTAATATTACTTCTGTGCTGTCTGACACAGTTGAGTCATGATATAAATGTGATTCCTATTACTGATCTTTATAATACGTTCACCATCATGATGTTAGGTGTTCCCAGCCTCTGGGAAGGAGGGTTGAAACCAGCTCAAGACCACAGTTCGCTTCAGAGTCTTTCCTGTTGTTACTTGTATGTACAATGTTTGCTGGTGTATTCACATTCTGTTGACTACCTCAGGAAACAACCGCTGCACAGCCCATTGAACCACTGAAACATCGCAGCCATTTCTCTAGAGCATAGGCTACCTTCATAGCATGGCTGAGGCAGGCAGGGCCCTCTGGGCCCATCTGGTCCCACCCCTGCTCCAGCAGGGCCACCCAGAGCAGGGTGCCCAGGCCCACGTCCAGGCGGCTTCTGGAGATCTCCAAGGAGGAGACCCCACAGCCTCCGGGCAGACCGTGCCAGTGCTCTGTCAGCCGCACAGCACAGCAGCGCTGCCTGGTGCTCAGAAGCTTCTGGTTCCCTTTTTGTTGAGGTAAGTTCACAGCTGTGCGACACCTCGGTAATTCCCACATCCTGTAATTCCCAGGCCTGCCCTGTGGGATGCCCACCTCATTATTATACACCGCTCCTGGTTTCCTGCCCCTTGGTAATCAACCAGCCCTTGCCGCTCCCTGACAGTCTAACTCTATCCTGACTGGATCTGGACAGGTGATGTAAGAGACAGGACTGACTGGAGGGAAACTGAGCCAGCTGGAGTTTGAGATGGCCCTGGATTTCCTCCTGGCCTGAGTACTGTTTCCTACATCAGGACCGAAGATGGCTCCATTCTCCCTCACCAGTGATGACCCCCCAGTAGAACATCAGACATCTTCCCTCAACTGCTGCGTTACCTGCGCTGCTACCACACTTTGGCCTTCTACAAGGGAGTTACAGCATCAGTGGACAAAGGAAGATCAACTGATGTTATCTACCTGGACTTGTGCAAGGCCTTGGACATGGTCCCACATCACATCCTTATCTCTAAATTGGAGAGATATGGTGGACTAGAATATAGATATGGATATAGAAGGGTGGACTATTCAGTGGATAAGGAATTGGTTGGACGGTTGCAGCCAAAGGGTGGTGGTCAACGGCTCTATGTCCAGGTGGAGGCCAGTGCTGAGTGGTATCCCCCAGGGGTCCGTCTCGGGCAAGTGCTCTTCAACACCTTTATTGACGGCATAGGCAGTGGGATCAGTGGGACTGAGTGCATGCTCAGGACAGGCTGGAAAAGTGGGCCCGTGAGAACCTGATGAGGTTCAACAAGGCCAAGTGCAAGGTGTTGCACTTGGGTTGGGGCAATCCCAGGTGTGTGTACAGACTGGGAGAAGAGCAGCCCTGCAGAGAAGGACTTGGAGGTTCTGGTAGATGAGAGGCTTGACATGAGCCAGCAGTGTGTTCTTGCAGCCCAGAAGGCCAACTGCATCCTGGGCTGCATCAACAGAGGGGTGGCCAGCAGGGAGAGGGAGGTGATCGTCCCCCTCTACTCTGCCCTTGTGTGGCCCCACCTGCAGCACTGTGTCCAGGCCTGGGGCCCCCAGCCCAAGAAAGACATGGAACTGTTGGACTGGGTCCAGAGAAGAGCCACTAAGATGCTCAGAGGGCTGGAGCACCTCTCCTGTGAAGGAAGGTTGAGGGAGCAGGGCTTGTTCAGCCTGGAAAGAGAAGGCTCCGGGGAGACCTCACTGCGGCCTTCCAGTACCTTAAGGGGGCTTATAAACAAGAGGGAGTGACATTTACACAGGCAGATAGAGATAGGACAAGGGGGAATGGTTTTCAACTAAAAGACGGGAGATTCGGACTAGATGCTAGGAGGAAACCCCTTGCCCAGAGGGCGGTGAGGCCCTGGCACAGGCTGCCCAGAGCAGCTGTGGCTGCCCCATCCCTGGAGGTGTTCAAGGCCAGGCTGGATGGGGCCTGGGCAGCCTGATCCGGTGGGTGGCAGCCAGCCCACGGCAGGGGGTTGGAAAGGGGTGGGCTGTAAGGTCCCTTCCAACTGAAAGCAGTCTACGATTCTATGATTATCTTATGAGTTTTAAAATTTATCAGCTGATGCTCCCTTTCTCCATGTAAAACAAGTCCAAATGATTTCTAGTTTCATTTCACAAATGATTTCTACTTTCGTTTTCTCAGTCATTATATTTTTCCTCTATTTCAGTGCACAGAAACTGGAGTCATAAAGATATCATGACAATAGATTTGTCTCAGTGTTCGTAAGGTGAAACTTGTGGGTCTTGCCCTATGACTAACAGTGCAAAAATCTGGAATCAGCACAGTTAATCGTGTGCATAAAATAACTGGCACTGAAGAAATGCACATCCATAAATCAATAGAGACTAACCTCTGATTTATTTATTTTTTGGGTCACATGTTTTACATTCACCATAAATGCAGATAAAGGTAACTGTAATTAAAATGTCTATTTCCTTCTCTACTATTTGTGTTAACGTTCATGCTGTTGAATATACTCCTTTCATAATACTATATTTTTTCAGTATTCTACAGTTATTATTTCCTTAAAAATACCCCAGTGATATTAACTGTATAATAAATTACAATTCAAAATAAAATACCAGTCATTTCATCCATGAGAGAGAATAATAAAGCCATAATAAAAAGGAATAAAGTTTAACAATATGATAATGTAGCATGAAGTTTTTATAGACTCCATGCAAATGTTAAAATCTATAAATTTTTTATATTGTGTAAAATAGTATAAAAATAGTAAAAAAAAAAGAGAGTGGAAAAGGGAAAAGAAAGCAACATTAGCAGCCTAGTTTAATGCTGAAACTCGTTATTCTTTCTTTTTATTCTGAAAATGAGTGTGTAAAAATTATGCATACAAAATAATTTGTTTGTGGCTTATTTTATTTACTATGGATATTACACGTAAACTGAACAAGGAAAACTGTAGGTCTCCACCTTCCAGCCCAGAGTATTTGTGAGTGAGGAAACTCTAACACCCGATCATCTCTCTTGTTGCCTTGCTTTGTTCACACCTAGTGTCCCTCAATGGACTTTGTATTTTTCTGACAACCTGTTTTCTCTGTTCGGCTTTGTTCTGTTTGGGTTCTAACTGGAGGTGAAAGGCTGTGCAAACATGGAAGAGAGAGGACAGGAGATGAATTCCTCCTTGCAACTGTTTTCTTCACATGGGGTATGAATCTAAAACCTCCATTTTCTTGTCATCTAATGACTGTGTATTTCCTTGCACTCATCTAATCTTTCTTCTGACAGCAGATCACACAACTTGATTTAAATAAAACTTTTAAAAATCAACACACATTGATTTAAATAAAGGAGAAAGGGGGAAGATGCACACACAAAGCATGGATTTCTAAAACAGGTTCCATACAGGTATGAATACCCTTTTTAAAACATGTCATCTTGGAAACTGCTGCTCCGCCTTGTTGATTTACGTTGTCTCAGTCTAGAGACAATACAACAAAATGTGCACGATATCCTGTACAACATGCTGACTTGCAAAATTTGGGACACTTACTGTCAGCTCATGACCTAGAAAACAAGGGGTATGAGGAGCAGCTGAGGGAGATGGGCTTGTTTAGACCAGAGGCAGAGGAGAGACATCATCTCTGCCTACAACTACCTGAAAGGAGGGTGTGGCAAGGTGGGGGTCAGTCTCTTTTCTCAGGTGAGAAGCGATGGAACACAAGGGAACAGCCTCGAGCTGTGCCTTGGGTTAGATTAGAGGAAGAATTTCCCCTTGGGAACGGGGTTCGGGCATTGGAATGGGCTGCCCAGGGAGGTGGTGGCGTCCCCATCCCCGTCAGTATTCCAGATGTGCGGCTGTGGCACTTAGGGACATGGCTGAGTGGCGATGGTCGGACTTTCAGTGGTTGGACAAGAGATTTTCAAGACGCCTGAGGCGCTGCGCCACATCGCCACACGCTGACCATAGATAGCTTCCTGGGGGATTTTCAGGGCAGCCTGCAGCTGAGAGGAAGCCTTAGGGGCCAGCTGCTGCTGACTGCAACATCCATCCTGAAAAAGTTACTCAAGGATTTAGGAAAACTTCCATCTGTTTCAAGAGGATTAAGGAGGGGGGAAGGAGCACAATTGCAGGAGCAGGCAGCACAGGTAATACTCTGGCTTGCCAGTTCACGTGAGATAAGAAACGTTTGGAACAGGACCTGCCACACCACCTACTTCCAAGCCATGACGTGTGACCATCAGAGCACCCCAGCTTCCATATTAAAGACAAGGACAGAATTTCTTCATGGTTTTTTGTTTTACTTTAAACAGAAGCCTTACTGAAATATTCGTTGCAGTCCTGAGCAACAGAAGGAGCGGTCTCTCTCTTTATACATATAGAGATTTTCACATTTTCACTAAATGAAAATTCCTGGAACTGTATCTCAAAGGCAAATCACAGAATACAGATTGCAAAATTATATTTTACACATAAAATTGGACTTCAGAAAACACAGAAATTACAGTTATTTTGTTTTCAGATTTAAAATTTAACTGTGGATTGCATAACAATGTGTTAATGTAAACCAACAACTTACCAATAAAGATGTGCTAATAAAGAGGTAGGTACAAAGATACTCCTCGCCTAAAACCCAGTATTGCACTTAGAAAAAAAATACAAAAACAAAACCAACCAACCAACCAACCAAAAAAAAAAAAACAGTAAAATTACTGTCATGTGAGAGCACTGCACTGGGAAAAAATGTGTACATGAACTGTCCCCTAGCTAAACTACCCCAAAAAATTACACTGAACAGTTACCACTACAACAGGCAAAATAAACTCTACCTTTATTGCCTGTCCCAGATGATCACCTTTTTAATGAACTGCAGTTTTCTGTAATTTAGAACATAATGAAATGTTCCATGAAGAACTGCAAACCAGAAACCCTTAAAATTGCTTCCTTAGGCACAGCAGGTATCAGCAGAGACGCAGAATTTCAGTACTAACATTTTTGCCTGATTGCACATTGGTTTGCGTGACCAGACAATGCGATTTTAGACGAACAGCGCAGTAAAAGGCCATTTTTCTTAAACCATACCATTCTTCTCCCTAAGGAAGACATTTATTTTTTGTAAACACAGTTGGATTGTGCATTTCTCTCCATACCACAGCTGTCTTTGGCTTACAAGATGATGATAAAAATTTGAAATGGAACCCTACAGAAAAATAAAGCTGTGCTTATCAGCACACATCTGCACTTTGTAGGTTGAGTTAACCACACGGTCTTAAAAGAAAGCTCACAGTAATGTCTAGTAAGTCACTGCCGCTTGAGCTGCACACTGTATTTATCCAAGGCACTGCACACAAAAGAATTCACACAACGGCAAATCAGTCTTACACGTGAAAATCTGAACCTTCTAATACAGCTTTTTTTAATCAAGCGAAGCAAGGCAGCACACAACGTGTAACAAGGAAATTTGCAAGTCCTGGGTTCTTTGTCACAGTCACACCGAATACTGGCCCCTTCTATAAGTCACAGATATAAAGCTGTAAAAGGTAGTTTGGGAGCGCAATTTTACTGCATTAATCTGCATATGTATTGGTACAGTTGTGCTGAGAATGCTTCTGAGGAGAATTTTTCCACAACTCTGACTCTCCCAGCTGCCCCCATTGCGGCCTTTAAGAGAGGATCTCTCACAATTCTTTCCATGGCCTCAGAGAACGGCGTCGGGAGAGGATCACACAAAAACCCTGTAACGCCATTCAAGACTGATTCTAAAGGACCACCGGAGTTCACTGCTATCACTGGGCATCTCATATACATTGCCTCCAGAGGAACAATGCCAAAGTGCTCGTTACTCGGTGTATAAAGCACACACACGCAGCTACTGAGAAGTGAGATCTTCTGTTCATCCGAGAACGATCTCAGGAAAGTGACGTGGTCACTGACGTTAAGCTTAGCTGCCATACTCCTCAGCTCCTCGTAGTGCTCCACGTTTTCCAGAACTCTTTTATCATAGCCGCCTGCCATAACCAAGTGAACTTCCCCCCACTCGTGAGAATCGAGCCTTCCTCGAAGCTGATGCAAAGCTTCCAGAGCCAGCGCCAGGTTCTTTTTTCTTTCATACCTATTAATGGAAAGAAACAAGAACTTCTTCTTGTTTGGGATCAGGTCGTCTATGTCTGCAGGAACTATTGTGTCAAAGCTACTGGTGTTGAGCGATGGATAGAGGACATCAGGGTTTATGTGAGACAAGGACTTAAACGTCTCCTTGAACACGCTGGCAGTGAATTTGCTGTTCACTACGATGCAGTCCGCCATGCCGGTCGTGTACTCCTCCAGCCAGTCCAGAGGCATCCTGTAGATGCGCTTCAGGAAGGATTCCCTCTTGGTCAGAAGCTGATCGGGAAAGTGACAGTAAAACAGAACCTTCTTGCGGGTTCTGGCCAGCCTAAGGATAGGAATGCAAGCCGACACCTAAGGCACACCAGGAGAGGAAAGACAGGAGAGTCATTACCCGTGCTAGCACCGCTGGTGCAGAGCTGCCACCTGAAGGCTGCCGCCTCGCAGCCAGCCCCCCCGAGCCCCCCGCCCCGCCCCGCGGCCCTCC
>VXAV01012067.1:67834-94654 GCA_013399715.1 Alectura lathami
TTTTTTGTGAATGGGAGAGCCAAAATAGGGTGCACAAACATGATGGTAACAAAGGTGGTGTTCAAAACGGAGGTGTGTAGCTGTGCTGGTCATGTTCTTCTGATAACTCAAGAAAAATAGCTGAATTTGTTTAATTTGGATTTAGGAAATAGACTACTCAATACTGATTATACCAAAGGTACACAAGTTTATCTGTTTTTTGAACTGCACCTGTGGAAAGACATTAACAGTTATCAAAGATGTGCTGCTTCTGGAGGTCTGGCTCTTCTGAAGAGGCTTAGGTCAGAACATGGAATGGGAGGACTGGAAGAGCGATGGCTGCTAAATAACAGGGCACGGAAACAGGCTGCGGCACAGCTGAGTGGCTGTTCGTACCCACTCTTTTCCTTGTGGGTGTGTTTTTTTTAATTTTCCTTTTTGACAATCAAACAGCTCTTTTTCTTTTTAAGCATACACATACATTGGTGCATTAGAGTTTGAGTCGTTTCTCATCACCAGCATGGTCTTGAGATGCAGATAACCAAATCAGGCCTTTCCATGCAGTTGGATGGAGTTAATTTAGCCTATTTCTCATGTTATGATTCAGCTTGGACTACAAAAGCAATCATCCTGTTTATACAGCCTTGATGAAAGTGTTAACTGCCGACAACAAGTTACAGACTCAGCCTCTCTTACCCCTATTCACTGTCCTATAAAGCAGTTCTTACAGTAGTACTGATTCTGAAAATAAGTGGTTTGAGAATAGGGAGTGCGATCTGAAGTCTGTAAGGGTAGCTTTTGAACAGTGCTGATGTCAATACAGACTAGAAGTCGAGAGAGAAGGTTGGACTTGGAGCAGAAACCAAAAATTTCTCACTAAATGCAGTGGTGGGAGGGTTTTGGTTTGGGAGGAGTGGGAGTCAAGGGACAGGGAATTCTAATTGCTAAAAGATAGTGGTAGCAGAATACAATAACGTGGAAACAGCCCAATACTTTGGGTGTGAAAGGAAAAAAATTCACAACTCATCACTGTGCAAATGGAAGTGGAAGCGCAATATAAAATACGAGAATTGGCCTACCTCAAAAGACAGAGGTAAGGCACTCCTGTTTAAATGCTCTGCTTAACAAGAAAAGAAAACTGTAAAGACACTGATTTTATTCTAAGGCAAGAAAGAAAGTGCTTTTTTTTTTTTAGGGGAAAAAAATGCAGGAGGGCAGGCTATGCTGCTGACTTTAATGTGTGGTACTTTAAGGAAAGGAATAAAGGGCTCCTAAGATGTATTGTAAGGGAGAGGAGTAATGGATAATAGTATCTAAGTAGGTACCCTCTGCTTTGCTCTGCTCTTGTAATTGTCTTTTAAACAGTTACGGTTCATAAAAGCAGTTCTGCCACATCAAATAATTCTGGTGTTCTGGTTTCTTGCTGATCTAAAGACCAAGATCAGCTGTGCACCCCAAGAAAAGGGGTGTGGGGGGTGGGTTGTTGCTGTGTAACCCTGTGTTTTATTGAGGCGAGTGTAGAAACATGGACTGCTCCAGCAGTGCTGTCCAGAGGTGTTCTGTTTCTTGGAGTGGCCTGTGGTACCTCAGGTTTTTACCTGTACCACCAGGGAGCCCAGTGTCTCTAGTTGTGCACAAACTAATTCCCTCCACTTTCTGGTGTTAGATTTTGGAAGCGTGAGCTTTATTATGGTTTCTAAAATTGCTGCTTTAAGTTGTGAAAAAGTTACACTTCAGGTGGATGCATTTAGGTGAAATGTCCGTAGTGTTGTTCAGTGTTCCTTGTACACCACGAAGACGGACTTCTCTGCTGTATATTTTAAATTTATGCTCACTTTAACGCTTGGCATGAACGTGTGAGATATTCACGCTCATATCTTATGCATCAGCTACAGCAGATCATTACAATGAGTGTTTATCAAGAATTAGGCTTCACAGAAGTGCAGGTAAAGAAGTGCAGGTTGCCAAGACCTACCAGCGTTTTAGTTTATAATGAACACGTAATTCTGTTTGGCCTGGGTGGTTAAATTATGGCTGTGCTGATAAAGGGCAGCTAATCTGTAATACAGAAAACTAGAGTGTTTTTGTAATAGATGGAGAAAGAGCAAAGCCCCATATCAGACTGCAGGGATTTAGTAAGCCTTTGGATTTCGATCCCTAATAGTGTAGGACTGAAATACAAACTAGTCTGAGAAAAGTTTGGAATTACAAGTGTCTTTATAGTCTGCCTCAGTGCTGCAGAAGGAGCTAGGCCCACAAAGATCTCTACTTTGTCTCCTCACCAGTAGAGGTTCAGGAAATCTGAGAGCACTTGTCTGCCTGTAGGGGGTATGATAAAGCACTAGAGCCTTTTCTTTTTGACTTTTAACAACAATATTTGTGGCCTCAAGCAACAAGAAGAGATCGTATGAGGAAAGGGGGCTTATGTGGCCCTGCTGTACGTATGCCTGTGGTACGTAAGCCTGCCCTCCTCCCCCGAGCAGTAGCGCAGTACGTGAGCCCACGTCGGTCAAACGGACCATGAGCAGAAGCTGAAAGATGCTCTTCTTGAGAGTTTTATCAGCTAGGTGCCTAGTGGGGAAAGGAGACGGTCGGAGTTCCCTCCAAGCAAAGATTCTGAGTTTAGCTTGTCACCTCATGAGGCGCGGCAGAAGAGCTGTGCTGCTTACACGCATTTGTGATAGGAGAGGCTTTAATCTTTGCTCTGCCACCTTCTTGGGTGCTGAAGCCCATTGCTGTGAGCTGTGGGTCTGTAGGAATAGGGCTTCGTTAGTTCTGGTGTTGCAGAACTACCTTTCTATTTTTTCAGGCTGTGCAGAAGCCAGCTCTGCTACACAAAAGCAGTCTTTTTTTTCTCAAGGCTAGGCCATCTGCTGGTACCTGGTCGGTGACACCCAGGCCATAGCTTTCTGGTAGTGTGGGCATGGCATGTGAACTCCCATCTTCTGCCACTGTGTTGTGGTAAATGCTGTGCCTCTGGTTGTCACCTCCGACATCTGGTTCCTGAAGGGAACAAGGAGAAGGCCACTTGTTCAAGTACACGTGACATCTTGCAGAGACTGTCCCATGCATACGCTGCTCTTTTGCAGCAGCAGAATTTTTTTCTCTTATTACATCGGGCTCTGAATTTACCCTCTGGGGAGAAACTGTCAGCTCTTCTCAATGTTTCATCTGTCTCCAGCTGTTTCTTGGGATCTCTGAGACTATCAAACACAGCGTAGTGTAAGCTGTCTTCAGTAGTACTTGCAGTAAGGTATCGTGTCTGTACAACAGGCATATATATCTGTACAGAGGCATGCATGTACACGTATATGGTTGCTTTATCTGTTTAGAAATGCAAAAGGATGAGTCTTTGAAAATGTGAGATGGTGTAGCCTTATTAGACTGCACTGTGGCAGCAGTGCAAGAAGCAAATGGAACAGCTTGTGTTCTTTTCCTCAGCTGTGTTGGCTAGAGATGAGTGGCTGCTATACTGAGATCATGTGGTGAGGACTAAATGATTTTATAAATGCATTAATGGATTCCAGGGGGGTTTAGCAGAAAGATTTATCACTATTTTTTTTTCTAGAAGAAGATATGCTGCCTGTTTCTTTGAAGACTAAGTTGTTACACTTCCAGCTTTGATAGTAGGACTGCACTGACAACCTTATATTAGCTGTTTATATAATGTGTTTTATAGAAGGCTGTGTTTTGTAGACTTAGCATTGTTAGTAATAAGAGCATTAACTACTTGTAATTTGGGATGTGACTTACAAGAAGGGACTGTCTGCCTTTCAGCTTTTGTCATATTTGTGATCTCTGCTTTTATTTCAGAGGTCACTGAAAAGAAAGACAGGTGAAGCAAGACCAGCTGTGAAGTCACTAAATATACCTAATTCCTGACCTGTATTGCGACCGTCTCTTCTTACTGCTGTATTCTGTCTCTTCTCCTCTGGAGACTGCCAGTTGTACTGAATTGCTCTGATGCAGGGGCATGGCAGGTAGTAACAGCAGTGAACAGAGAAGACCCATTCTCCTTATGAGAAAATCCAAGTTCCAATGTGGATCACCAAAGATTTGGCACCCTTATTCTCATATTGGCCTGCAAGTAATTGTTCATGCTTCATATTTTGAAGGATTTTTAACACAAGTGCCTTGTAGTAATTAACTAGCCAGAAATTGAATTATTTGAAATTCCTATTTCATAAAACAGAGCTGAGCAAAACTTCTCACGCACAGAGTTGTCTTAATGTTAACCAAATTAAATCACGCTTATGTATCTTGATGTTAAAATGAAATTAAAACAATGAGCTTCTTCCAAAAGATTGCAGTTTTATTTTCATTCTCTTCTTGATATTTGGAGCATTACAAAGATCAGGGAGAAGAACACGGTTGAAGTCGCAGTGTCAGGGTTTGTGGTGTCTGTGGTCTTCATGCTATGTGACAATCCAAAGTAGGTCTGTGACAAAACTGTGATCCTACACTTTCAAAATATGCCTCACGTGACTGACAGAAAGGTTACCTCCAGAAGTTAGACGATGCGTGCACCTGAGGGCATCAGGAGGTTTTCAGAAGTTTGAATGTACTGGGAGCTGAAGTTGACTTCAGCTATCTCCTGTTCCTGTAATATCTCCTGTTCCTCTGCTTGGCCCATTGCAGCCCTCCTGCAGCTGTTCCCTCAGTCTGTGGGAAAACTCTGCTCCAGCATCGGTTTATGCTTTGCAGCAATGGCCATTAGCTCATCACTCTTTATGCAGGTAGATAATGGTAGGACAAGGGGGAATGGACTTTCAGTCTCTTTCCCCTTAGACTGAAAGAGGGGAGGTTTGGGTTGGACATCAGGAAGAAATTCTTCGCTGAGAGGGCGGTGAGGCCCTGGCACAGGCTGCCCAGAGGAGCTGTGGGTGCCCCGTCCCTGGAGGTGCTCAAGGCCAGGCTGGATGGGCCCTGGGCAGCCTGATCCCGTGGGTGGCAGCCAGCCCACGGCAGGGGGTTGGAACTAGCTGATCTTTGAGGTCTCTTCCAACCCAAGCCATTCTATGATCAGGTCTGGCCACAGTGCATGAAGGCTTTCTCCTTGACCTCCTTGACGGTCTGCCAGCAAAGCATCAGAGTTTTGGTCTCTAGGACAGTTTTGGTGAAGCTAGGCAGCCTTCAGAACTGATCTGACAGGAAAAGAGAGATGAGGGTAGATGTCCCTTTCTGCTTAAGAAGTTAAACACCAAAAGGTTGATATATATATATTTGTATTTTTTAAACCTCACTCCACCCCCTTTCAACCTCAATAATCTAGAAATTAGTCTTAGAAATTAAGGCCTCTTTAGCCAGGCCTATTCACTGGAGAAGTAAAGAAATCATGAAATCACAAAGAGTTACAGGAAAACTGAGCAGTTATGCCCAAAAGGATGCCTAGAAGATATTTTCTTCCCTAGAAAAATCTATTTAAATCAACAGCTAATGAACATCTTTATGAAAGATGTTTTTGTGTTCAGCAGCCGTAGCTTTTCATAGCTCTACTATATTCTCAATAAATAGGCATGAAAAGGTAGAAGGCAGTCTGCCACGACTTAACAGTACATGGTAGATTCAAATAAATAAGCCATTACACCTTCATAAAAATAAAGCAATCTTCCTTGTAAATAACAAAGTTAGCATTCAGAAGGATCTGATGGTATTATATTCATGGTAATCTCAAAAGGTAATCCATGAACAAACAAAACCCTGAATATTCAAAGTCCATTAAAAAAAATATACTTTATGTAATCAGAGCAATAATTTTAAAAATATTTCTTATCTTTTAAAAATATTTTGCTTTTGGTGAAAATGAAAACAAAAAGTAGTTGCCGAGTGTCAATATTTTCCGTGAACACCGGATGTCTCTGAAAATGTAAAGTAAAATTGGAAATATGGGTATAGGTCATAAAGAAATGTACATCAGAGGGGACCAGCTCCTTGTTCCCTGCTGGGCAGGCATCAGAGCTAAATCAGGTCCTTGGCCAACTGCATTTTGAAAATCTCCAAGGAGGGAGATTTCAGTTTCTCTGGGTACCTGTTCCTGTGCTTAATTACTCTTGTGGCAATGACTGTTTTCTTCTATCTAATCAGAAGTTTCCTTGTTGGACCGTGCAGCAATTGCCTGTCGTCATTCCACTGCATGTTGCAGAAAAGAGTGGCTCCATCTTCTCTGTAGCCTTAGGTAGGTGGGGATAAGTGGAACCAACTGCCTTCCTGCCAGGAGCATGAGGATGAGTCTGCATCACAGCAGGTTCACTCTGAGCTTTTGGCCCTGTTTTTTACCATCTTCAAAAAAACAAACGAAGAAAGCCCTTACATCCCTGGGCTTGTGTGCGAGGCTAGCAGTTAGAGGCTGGATTTGACATAAGAGCACGCTCTAGCCCCATGCTGTATTTTACAGAGAGGATGCAAGTGAAAACTCTGATGTGCTTGGGAGGCCTCCATGTGCTTTCCCAAATTCACTAGGCACTGTTCCCAGGCCTTCTGCTTGTTCATTTTTCACTCACCATCTGTGCATTCAGATCTGTCTGGGGGCTGTAAAGTCATTATATAGGATTCTTGCTTCCCGATAGCCTATGCTGTTTCTTTTATTTGTAGGTCTCACACAGACCATCACAGAAGATGCCTACAACATGCACTAGATGGCCAGAGCAACACATAAAAACTCACTTCTGATATGACTTCAGCACTAATTACTTTTCTGAATTTCCTCCCAGCATTCCCAGTGATCCCAGTAGCAGGAAGAAGGACTGTAGGAACACAACAAGGAACACAACAGACCATTCTGCCCAGGCACTTCTCTGCCAGTGAAAAAGGTTCACCCTCTGGGCAAAACCCCTCTAAAATGACGTAAAGATGCTACAAGCTGCTATCTCTGTGTACTCAGTCTGGTGGGCAGCTCCTCAACTTGGTCTCTGCAGACACAGGTTTTTAGGTAAATTTACCAGTGCTGTCCCCTATCTCTGTTGCTTGCTCTCTGACTTGACAGCTTGTAGAGGCTTGTGGTTGGTTGGGATGAAAATCCTCGTTCTTTCACTCACCCATCTAGAGTCTCAGCAGTGGGTGGCCTTCTCCCCATTGTCAAGCAGGCAAGATGCTAAAAGCTGTGAGGAAGAGCCCCGTTTGTGTAATCCCAGGTAGCTGCCAGTGCTGACCTGCACAGCCAGGTGCCACGTAGTGGCTGAAGTATGGATGTTTTCCAGAGAGGCTAGGTACAGACGTCTGGGTGTTTATACCCATCTTTGCCATACAGACGTCAAAGCGTAGAGGCAGCAACTAACACCAGTGCCATGAAATTCAGTTTCTTTCCTCTCGCAGGCATTGCATCATAAAATCTTTCCTAAACAGATCAAACTCCATAATGTAAGATACTGTGAACTTCCCGTGTCTTTTCTGAGAAGTTACACTGGGATAAACGCAGCAGTTAGCTATCTCCGTGTGTGAAAAGGCACCTTTTAGCAGTGAGGTTGTAGGCGTAGTCATGCCAGACTTTGTAAAATCTGTAGCTGATTCACGGGCTAAGTAAATATGTCTGTACTT
The DNA here is from genome assembly GCA_013399715.1 of Alectura lathami. Lineage (NCBI taxonomy): Eukaryota > Metazoa > Chordata > Aves > Galliformes > Megapodiidae > Alectura > Alectura lathami. The sequence continues at coordinate 75,347 of VXAV01012067.1, forward strand.
TGGGAATATGGTACTGCTGTGACAAAGTGTACTGCCTTGCCCCTACAATGCATGAGCATCAGGAAATGAAATAAATTGATATCCTAAACGACCACCTAATCATTATATTTTGTAGAGAAGTGCTGTGAGACAATTGTATTAATGCTCCAGAACCTGCTCCCCCACCATCTGCTGTGAGACAGTGGCTCTCAGATAATGTTAAAAGTTGGGAAAAAGACTGTTTCTGGTATTGATTATTCATGCATCAGATGATTAAGGAACTTTGTCATAAAAGCTGGCATCCGTTCCCATTGCAGCATCCTGTCTTACTGTGTCTTAGTGAAGTACCCAGCTGCGAGGAAGCAGCAAAGGTAGAATGCAGCAGTAGAGGGATGGCACTGCACTGTGACAGAAGAGCTTTCATGCAGCGCTCCCCTTCTTACTTCTCACTTCTTGCCCTCACTTGATGCTGCTAGCTGAAACCACTGTAGCACAGCCTCCCTGTACAACCATTAAGGCACATCAGAAGACAGCAGTGTCTCATTCAGAACAGCAAGCAAATCTAAAACACAAGCAGACATACCCCTTGTCTTGACATAACATACTCAGGAAAGCCTCATACTCTGCGATTCCTGCCAACTACTAATCCTTACTGGCTATTAGTAACAAGCAGTACTGCCATCATTTCTTTTTTCTCCAGGTTTGCTGCCTCCCAGGGTTCTGGCCAGCAGCAGTATGTCAAACCAGTACTGCTTCCTGTTGTGTTACTGCCTGTGTGTGCTTCTTGCTGTTTGGAACAGGCTGTTATGCTGTAGAGTGAAAGAGGTATATTTGAAATACAGTTGGAAAAGTGTATTACTTGGCATTTAAAGATAAACCTCTACAATTATTTTGGAATAAACCTTTGAAAAATGTATTAATATATGCAAATGCATATATTTAAAGGAAAAACCTGTAAGAACTTTGAATCTGCAAACAGCAGGAATAAAATTACGTAGTTGCTGCAAAATTGAGAAACAATCAGAACTGTGATAGCATATGGCCTTCACTGAAGTATCACTCCTAGAGTGATAATTAGTATTTATTTCTGTTTGTGGAGGTGTGCTTGGTGTTTATTTGAGTGATAAAGGTCCACACTCCAGGGGAGGTCAGGTCGTTATCTGAGTCATTTATGTCAGATAAAGTGGTGCATCCAGTCTTGACTCCTGCCCCTGACTGGTCACAAATTACCTGACAGGAAAGGCTATAGGAGGGAACTGGGGGGACTTCCGTGCCTTTATACTGTGGTGGAGGCTGTGTGAAAGAGCTAAGCAGGACTGCTCTTGCTTTCCAGGTGTGTCCGTGCAAGATTCACACTCACACATTCGTGAAATGCAAATGTACGCTACTTACAAGAATGGTTGCAATGAGTTCAGCTTCAAATTTTTATGCATACTCGTGCATACTTGTTTGTGGTACTGTTGCATCCCTAACAAGCAATTAGACATGCATGCAGAAATTAATCCCTCAGACTTGATCTGAATGCAAAAATTCCCCCAGTGATGCCCATAGACTTGGTCATATGGAAACTCTGCAAGAGAGGTGGTTTAGTGAGTAACTGCTGTGAATCATTTTTGCAGTTTTTTATCTAATCCCCCATATACGCGGAGGAGCTCTGACAAGTTTATTCTCCAAGCAGCGATTTGACAAGGTAGCTGTTGACCCTACTGAGTTGAAGTTTTGGCCAAGGTAATCCCTCAGCGCCTTTTCTGCTTTAGACAGTGATAAGGCTTTTCCTCGCTTCCTGATATCCTGTCTGGCTGCAGTTTCTATTTTGTGGGAGATGCATAGTTCATACATAGCTCAAGTTCATGTGTGGGATACAGTCCATTCAGAAACTGACTTGGTCTTGACATGTGGTTGTATTTGGTATTGCATAGGCACTGTCTCCTTTTGCGTACTGAAAACGGCAGTACCCAGCCCTGTCCAGGCCCTGTTCTTTGTTGCTGTATGTGGTACAAAGCCATTTACATCAGCTTTTATTTCCACACTGCATCAATGCCACTCCCAGTTTCTTCCTGTTTGTGCCCACCTCTGCTCGTTGCCAGAAAGCACTACTGAGCTTTCTGCTGAGAGGACCAGGCAGGCTCCTCACTTTTCCAGGAAAAATACAGCTCCAGAAGAAGGCGTTGGGTAGGTCTCACCCTATCACACCTGCTTCTGGAACTGGGCCCAGGACATCAGGGAATATGTTGTCACATTAATGAAGGAAGGATAGCGTTTGTCTCAGTTCAGACTTGCCAAGTTGGGATGAGCTTTGTATGTATGTTTCCTGTAAGATTTATGATGTCTTGCATGGAAGCAGTGTGAAGACTGAAGAATTTAATCCTTTCCTCACAGCAGTTCGGTGACACAGGCTGGGCTTGAGTTCCGGGATTCCTGGGTCCGTATTTACAGCTATTCCTCCACGCGATGCTGCGCACCTGACATGAAAGTGTGAAGCTGACCTAATAAGAGTTAGCCCATGCATGAGCCATCAGTATGAGGAAATCAGGACAGGGGCACGATGTCAGTTTGCAGCAGAGGCTGTGTGCAGGTTTGATCCCTTCGACAGAGACAAGACAGGGATACATGGGAAAATCCAGCAGGCGTGGTCAGGGGCTGGGACACTTGCTTTGTGAGGAGAGGCAGAGGGAACTGAGCCTGTGTAGTGGGGAGGAGGAGGGGAGGCTTAATATCAGCCTTCCAGTACGTGCATGGAGATCATGAAGGTGCTGGAGGCAGGCTTTTCACAGCAGCACGTGGCAGGAGGACGAGAGGCAATGGGTGTCAACTGAAGCAAGAAAGATTGGATGCGAGAAGAAACCTTTTCACCACGAGGACGGCCAAGCAGTGGAGCACGTTGCCCAAAAGACCGTGCAGTCTCTGCCCTTGCACATATTTTAAAGACCCAGTGGATAAAGGCCTGGGAAGCCTGGTCGGATCTCACAGGTGCCCCACCTTTGAGCTGGAGGTGGCAGGAGGTTGCACTTGATGACCTTTCAAGATCTCTTCCAGCCTGAATTATCCCAGGATCCTATGACTGTTGTGGAGCCTTTCTGACACTGGCTTGAATGTTTGCATTCTCTGAAATTTGGGGATATTTCTGCTGCACAGCAGTTGAGGTAAAAAGCTGTCAGTAAACAGAACCTCAGTAAAAGCCTTCCTGAGATTATCAAAGGTCTTGAAGAGTTGTGGAGAGAAAGAAAATTCTCAGTTTTATCTATGATTTTATCCAGACTTTGGGATTGAGTTTTTGATTTTGAACTGAGTAGAGATGGTTCCATAATATTAGCCAAGAATACAGTATGCACTCCAAGTAAATAAATCACTTGTCTGAAGGAATCATTAAAACTGTACACGCTACTCCATCTGGTGGGGAAATCAATAACAACTTCCAGTGTTTAAAGGTGCAGACATTGTTCAATCACAAAGGCAGGTTTTCTTCAATGTATTTTGTGTCTATCAGCAAGTGTCCTTGTTTTTACAATACTTTCACAGACAAGAAATCTTAACTTGTTTGGGGAATTTTGTTTTTTGTAAATTCTTGCAGCTATAATAACTAATTTTGGTCCCTTTTTTTTTTCACAGTGACTAGCCCAAATCAATGTGGTTGATGGTTTGCAAACAGAAGACGCAGTCCTGAAAAATGAGACCTCCTCTTCTCTGTGATTTGTGGACTCAGACCTTGAGTCTCCCAGATTGGTTCAAATACCCAGAGCAGATCTTAGAAGTTGGTCTTTTTGTTCCAGGATTGCATTCTGTTTGTAGAGGTCTTAGCTCAGTGGTCCCTGTGTGATGCCTCTCTACACAACATCATCAGCTGGAAGCTTTCTCACCAAATTGCAGAATGAATCTGTAAAGACGAAAATGGGAATGATGGTGCTAATGGTGCCTGGAAATAACATGAGGCATGTTAGGTTGGAATTGAAATCTCATGGATTTTTGAAAAATAATAGGAGTAAAGGTCTTGTTCTGACTTCCATGAGCTGTGAAATTCCATGTCTGGGAGTAATCTCTCTCTTGAAATAAGAGAACATAACAAGAAAAACACATGAAAGAGTAAAGACAGCTAAGAGTTACATTAATTTCGTACAGGCCTTTTATTATCATTACATAATCAGGAACACCCATCTTTTCAAAGTAACAAACACTGAGGTGAAGAGAGTGGTCAGAGACGGTTAGCCTCAGTCTAAATTCACAGTTGTGTTTAGCTGTGCAGGCACATACTGAGGATTATGTTGACTGTCCTGGAGACTTGTATTTGCCATTTATTCCCATATTTTGAGCTGGAGAGGGAGCACTGACCATTTTTCAGGAGTGTGAGTGCTTTACTTTGGTGAGAAGTAAGCTTTCAAGTGGACCAAAGTGGGCATACAGTGCTCTTCACAGGCATGAAATCTTTGGTTTCTCTTCTATCTCTTAAAAAAAAAAAAACTCTTTTTTTTTTCTGTATGATGGCAAATTTGTTATTCAGACATTTGTCACAGAGACTGAGTGATGTGTAGTAAAATAGTCCCTTTTAATCTAGTCTGAATTTAAATATTTGATCTCAAGGAGTTTGCATCACAGTCCCCACTGTTTGTCAGAGGTCCACTTCTGATCTGAAGACATAAGTTCTTAAAAAGTTTTTTTCAAACACAGAATTTGACTAAAGACTCTTCTGCTGTAGACTTCCAGATCTTTAACATGCGGCCAGTGTTTGAGGAAAAGGTGCAGCCTTGTAGCCAGGATATATGGTGGTGCCATTTTTTGTAAGAGGCCAGGGGCTTTGTGTGGAAGGCCTCCAGACCTGTTGGGTTTTGTACGGACTAGTTGTGCCCTGCCTGCAGATTTCTTTCTCCTTGTTGAGCTGTAATAGCAGTTGTTTAAGGACCAGGTAACTGCTACCGGCTTTTAGTTTTTGATTGGCTTTGTAGAAATGGCCGTCATAACGCCTATTCTTCTATTTTGTAATGAAAAGATGTGAACGACAAGAAGTTAGTCTCTGCAGAATGACCTGTGTGTGACCGATCCTAGAGTAAAACTCATAATGCAGTGGTAACCAGTCAGGAAGGGGTACATACCCACCTTTTATTATGCTTAGCTGAAAAAGATGAATCAGTTTCTTGAGATTTTTGGAGAAGAAAGTAAGGGGGGGAGCTCTGTTCAGTGAAGGTGTGCAATTATGTCATGAGAGCTGCTCTCATGCTGGAGAGGCAAGGAACAGACAACTTGCACACTACTGAAGATGATGCTATTGATTTGACCTGCATGTACTTGACCGAAATATCGTGAGCATGTGCTTTACTTTCTAAGATATTATTTGCGGGTGATTCAAGCAGCCTTCATCCTCTGGCATCAGGATCTGCATCTTTCAAGGAGACTTTTCAATGCTTCTAGAGTGAATCCAGCTAGATCTTGTGAGTGCTGTGGAGACTTCTCAGGAAGGAGGAGGAAAATCACCAAGTTTGGAGCTTGTTTCCTTTGTCTAGCAGTTGGTACAGTGATTCAGTTAGAGTAGTTGTTACATTTCAGAAGTTGTATTGAGAGAACTTAGCTTGGGAGCAGGTCTGAGAAGTATCTGTGATGATGTTTATAAGAGAGCATTGAAGACAGAGGAAACAAAGCTGCTATTTCATCTCTTTAAAAGAATGGAGAACAGACCACAGCAATATTAAAAGGAAATATTGTGAGCCATTCATGGGCTGTTTCCTCTGGGGCCAAAATGCAATTCCTGTGATTCAGATTGCGCTTCGTCTACGTGAAGGACAGATTTAGACCCACTAGGGAAAGAAAAGCTGTGAAGAAGAGGAGGAGGGCTAACAGCTTACTTCTTGGCTGTTAACATTGAATAATTAAACACTAACAGCCAAAAGGAAAGCTGTTGTTTGCCTAGTCCAAATACCTAGCCAGGAATAAAACATTAAGCAGCTATACAAATGGTGTCTTTCATTTTCTTTTCATAAAACAAGCCAGTGAGTTAAACAACATATACTTTGGATACATAGACTATAAGTGCATTTCATAAATCCAGAAGTATACTTTCTGGAACTTGTACTTTGCATGTTGCAGGTAAACTGAACCTTGCTTAGTGTGCTGAGCTTTTCCCCTTAAAATTCATTTTGCATTTGTAGAAATAAGACTAATAACCAGAATACAAAAACTTGAAATCATGAAAACCGTATGATAAAGAACCCCTTAAAGTGCTTGTGTCCACAAAATCATACCTTTTTTTTTTTTTTTTTTTTTTAATCTATAATATTTGGTTCCAAAATGTCATTATTTTTATTTACTAACCTTGCCTTGCTTCTGAAATATGAGTCATTAGCCTGTGCTTTTACTGATGGAGGGTCTTAGAGTGTTGTGGCATTCGACTCTGGCCCTTGCTCCTTCCGTAGTCCTTCACAGCAGCTGAACTTCCAAGAAGTTCTCAACCTGCAACGTAAGCTTCCAGAGAGGAGAATGAAGTAAGTTGTTTTACTGGTAGTTTTAATTGTGTGTAAAACAGGGATTTTAAAAATTGCAGTGAAGCAGAGGCACCACATTCATGATTTCAGACTACAACTCATACCCATTCACACGTTTTATACTGTAACAAAACTCAGAAGAGAAAAAAAAAATAAACCAAAGAGGAAAAAAAAAAAAAGACATATGAAATGAAGGAGAGATGGCACTCAGAATTCAGTATGTCTGACAGAAGAAATACCCCCCAGAGCCAGAAAATTGTCATCGAGTAGCAGTGATACCAGTCTCGAACTCCTTCCAGCTTTGGATCACGAGGCCCATCAGCAGAGCTCCCTGTACACAGCACCCCTTCACAGGCACTCGTCAATCAAGCATCTCTGAAAATAAAGACCACATGTCATCAAATTTGTGGAGTTCTTCCCTTCCTGTTTATGCTACTCTTGCAAGAACTGCCAGATCGCTTATGCTGCTGCACCAGCTTTCTATCCTCAGAGAGGCGGGTGATTTTCTTTTCCTAGTGTCAGAGCCTACAAGTCCTTTGATTCTAGTGTAAAAATTAAATGTTATTTACGACAATTCCTCACTGCACAGGACACAAGGCCAAGGCTGTACTAGAAACCCTGCTAACACTTAAAGGTAGGGCTGATAGCTTGTCAGTGCTCAGGCTTCTGCTCACACCCCATGTAGTTCATTGGGTAGGTGTAGCTGGAGGTTCCCGTGCCCATGTAATATTGGAATATCAGATATAGGACAAAACAGCCCTCGTTCAGTGAATTGCCACCTGCATGTAGCTCCTGCTTATTCAGACTCAACCTGCATGTTCAGACGAGCAGTAAGAAGAGATCACTCCTTGTAGTAATCAGCACTCTTTTCTCTAACAGAGCTGCAAAGACAAGAAAAAGGTTGAAATTTATATTAAAAACATTCAAAAAATGGCAGTACTTCTGTTGGCAGTTTTCCCAGTACACCATATGTCGACCTTTTCTGGTCAATGTAAAAACCACAATCAACAGTTACGGGATTAGTGTTTCACCTCAGATGTATCACCCCATGCTTTGCGTTCTCACTGATGCCACCCTGCCAATCCTTTCCAAGTGACTTCAGGCTCCCTTCATGTGACGTTTTGCTCAAGGCTGTTTGCAATGTGTTTTCACAGAGAGGTGAACACAGGCTCGCAAAGCATAGCTTGCTTCTTTCCCCAGACGAGGATTTTATTCATTTCTATGTATGCCTGTTCCTCCTGTGTTGCTTGCCCAACCTTACTATGTTCTTTGCACTTTTTTTTTTTTTTTTATTTTTTGCTTATTTCCAGGTTTCTTCCCGGTTTGATTATCAGAGGAATAGCCCGTTTCCCTTCCTTACCTGTCTTTTTGACTCTCTCATCCCCACAAGTTGCATTTCTGAGGGTTCTTCACCCTCCTGGCTCATGAGAACCACCTGAAGCCTGCTTTTTTCAGGTCCTTGCTCCATACACTGAAGATGGAGGCTGTGTGCATTTTTACCATTCTCCCATAACGTTAATTCTTTATATCCAATATGAATTATTGGCAGATTAACAGCAATCTGGAAAAGCAGATGGTGCTTTCCAGACCTCCCTCCTCCTTCCCTGTCATGGTTGAAAGGAAGCTAACATTAATACAGCCCAGCCTTCAGTTAGAGCACAGGCCTACTCAGTGTGTCAGGCTGCCAGATCTTTACATACAGCTTTACTCATGCACATATTTCCTTTATCTTCTGGATACAGAGAGAAACCTCCAATATATATCAGTATTTCTACGCTTTTGCAATATTTCTAGTTACATAAATGAATATAAACCTTCCATATAACAACGTTCATCTATAATCACATGAATATGTGTCAGTTGTAGTCCTAAATATAGGGATATGTGTTCATAGAAATGTGTATTTAGGTATGTGCATACATAATGCATCAAAGGTATTTGTCGGTACTTCCTAAATCCATTGGGCATCAATATTGACATGCTGCTCTGTGGAAACTCTGAAATTTAGGTCTGATTGAAAGTTGTTAGCATGGCTTGGAATAGCAAACATCTGCCAACTACTAATTAATCACAGACATCTCCCCTGTCTAGAAACAGATCCTTGTATCACTTTCTATACACAATTGCGCAGTGTCCTGCCTTCATGCTTGCATCATATTTGGCACTTTTCCAGCCTGTCTCTGATGGGACAACTTCCTCAAAGATTTCATGTCAAGAAAATTCATCAAGCTAGTTGTATGTATGCCTTTTCCCGTGCTGAAACTATTATTTGGCACTGTATGTACTCCTAACAAGGGATAAAATCTAGTTTGGATGTGCACCAGTACACCTCAGGCTCTTCCATCAGGATTCTTCCAGGAAAATACTCATTTTTTTAACAATTCTTTCATTCCATAGGAGGTTAAGTTAGTATGAAATTCACTAAAAAGAGCAGAAATGGGTAGCAAGTAATATACGCACATGCATGTACATGTAGAGGTTTCTATCTGAGATACAAACCTTTCCTTGGCAGATGCTTTCCCTTTTTCTTCAGTAGTCTATTTTTAACCATCCTTTCTCTCAGTCTACAATTAGTCAAGTCAGTCACCAGAGGGAGTGAAGTTGTTTCTCACTTATTCTTTATCCTATCGTGCACTACTGGACTGCACCATTCCCTATGGTGTTACCTGTAAGAAGGCTTTTGATGGAATGCTTTTTAAGACAGGCAGAATCCCACAGAAACAGAGGTTAACAAAACCTTTGGTGCGGCCTTAAATTCTGCATTCACGACTCACAGTAGTGATGCTTTGCCCTTTTTGGAAGACAAGCGTTTTGTTGGTCACAGCAACCCGATGTCGAATGGCAGGAGGCCACCTTAGCCAAGATGGAGGCTTCTGGTGTGGCTTACCAGGCTGCGGAGAGGTCCTGCGGTGATGCAGCTGGAGAAGTTTCCTTTAGGCTCTGTTTTGGAGTGATTTCAGTGAAAGTGGGTGTTGTACAGGCATCAGTGTATGTGCAGACGGTCTGGTGGCAAGCAGCACAAGGAGAGGATATTGACAGTGACGTGATGGTGTTTTGTGAGGTTTTGTTGTGTTTTGCGTGGGTTTGGTTTCTCTGTTTGTTTCCCTTGTGACTCTTGGGATGTTGGTGAAGTAACAAGCGTACTTCAGGCAAATCTTGAAAAGTAACTGGTTTTCCCCATCCATGCCCAAGTGCCATCACATTTGAGATCAAGCGGATTAAATGTAAGGTTAAACAAGAGAATTCCAAGCCCCATGATGGAATGTAAAATTTGTTTATTACTACTGGCTTCAAGTCTCTTTTCAGACTGTTTCATGCTCATCGTATAAACATCCCCCTGCATTTACTCAGCTATATACTTATACTCCAAAAGGAGTAGCATATGGTGTGAAAACCAGATGCCCCTGCCCACATGAAAGCTCTATACGTTTGTTTGAATGTAATCAGGAAACAGTCACGATCTTCTTCCCACTCTCGGAGGAGTCAGCTGAATGCAGCGAGGCCCTGCTTAGCTCCCGGAGACGGCGGGTGTTGCCTCGGCTCCTGTGGGGGCGGTGGGGGACGGGGCACGGGAACGTTTCACCGTGCTCCTCTGAACTTTCCATGCTGCGTGCCTTAATTCTCTCTTCCCCTCGAAGGCCGTGCGAGGGAGGTGCAGCTCCATGCTCTTCTAGGACCTGCCATGCGGGGGCAGAACAGCTCCACCTAGGGAGAGGAGCCGAGTTCCCTCTCCCAGAGAGTCCCCGGCTCTGCAGCTCATCTTTCGGCAGGGGCAGGTAGTCCCCTGGGGCGACCTGCAGGATAAACCGAGCTCCCCAGGAGCCCCTTGGGTTCGGGAGAGTCTCATCAGACTTGTGTGGTCTTTCTGTGCCTTTGCAATAGCTGATTAGGCTGCTCTCAGAATCATCGAATCACAGAACATCCCAGACAAACAGACACCCCACCCAAACCCAGACCCTGTGTCTGAGAGCGGTGTCCAAACGCTCCTTGAGCTCCGGCAGCTTGGGGCCGTGCCCACTGCCCTGGGGAGCCTGTTCCATGCCCACCACCCCCTGGTGCAGGACCTTTCCCTAACCCCCAGCCTGACCCTCCCCTGACGCAGCTCCATGCCGGCCCTCAGGTCCTGTCGCTGTCCCCAGAGGCTTGCTGTGTCTCCAGGGCTAGACCAAAGACATAGGAAGCCCACAATCATGAGAAATTTCTTTTTTTTTTTTTTTTTTTTTTTTTTTTCATCTGAATCATCAAACAGGCCAAATTCAGCCCCAGATATTTAGTGGAGGTCAGAATAAGCCAACAGTACATGTGACTGCTGTGTGCTGGAAGCCTCATTGTACAAACTCAGTCAGCTGTGAAGCCAATGGAAATTCCATGCACAGAGGAACTGCATGGCATGTGGAAGGGTCTCTAGTATATGGACCTAGGATGATCCTGTGGATCTGTGGACCTTGATGATCCTAGAGGTCTTTTTCCAACCTTAATGGTTCTGTGGTTCAGTGGTTCTATGACCTCTGCACCTCCCATGTACTCTTCAGCTGTAAGATGTACAGATGCATGGCTTTCTAGTAGGATCTAGATTATTCTAATATTTTATTTTTTTTCAAGAATTCTGGGCATGGACAGTAAGTCTTTAAAGGCACCTGGGTATTTTTAGTGATGCTATTCTGAAAGTCTTCCCTGCAGAAATTGCAAATACTATTTTAAAAAGTCTCTACAGCTCTAAGTTGTATGAGTCACTAAAAAGCAGTTTACGTCTTCTTTTTTAGATTTAAAAAGAGCTTCTTTCAGTAGATTCTTATTTTGTTGTCCCAGAAAAACTGTCAGCGTTGTTCTTTCAGTCAAGCTGTAAGGTGTTGTTTAAGGCCTTGTACTATGTTTTTCTTAGGCATATCAGATGCAGGTAAGGAGGGGACAGTACCATTTTATACTGGGCCTGGACCGTCATTTCTGTCTTGTGGCAAAGCCACATTTATTTTGTGCCAGGTGATTCTTTTTTCATTGCATGAGACGTCACTAAAAACCAGAATTCAAGTGAAGAATCTTTATATTTGTGATGTTTTGTGAAAAATGAACATATGAGCAAAAAGGCTTACTTGGGGGTGGGGGTGAGGACCCCTCCCCACAACTTTCACCTACGAAGGAGCTTTCCTTCTTAACTGAGTAACAGTATATTTCTGGTAACACTTGAATTTCAGTCCTCTGTATCCTGTTCTCAAAAAACCTCCCACTGAAATCGGTGAAAACTGTTAAAAATATTTTTTCCAAAATCTGTAAGGAATAGTACAGAGCCTTTGAAAAATCAAAGTTAAATTCAATTCCTTAAATCCCTGATGGAAGAAATCTTATTACCTTCAACATCATTATGTACAGGACAAAGCCTGTAAGGCTTTGCTGAGTGATTGAAAAAGGCAAATTAATGGCAGCAGTTGAAATTACCTGTAATTATCACTGACACTGGGTCAGCATCACTGTAATGACAGTCTCATGGAGTGGTGACTCTCACTGGTTCAGAATTTATACAAAGCTGCAAAACAAGACGTGACCTCCACATATCCAAGGTATCTCTGGAGCATTTAAGAATCTTGAATACAAAATGTGCTGTGTAGCAGCTTTCATTTTTTGAAAAGCAGTTACATTCTGAAGGAAAGAGTCCCAGGCGCTTTTCTGGTCAAAATCACCACTCTTTTCCTTTTCATGTTTACTCAGGCCTCTCCCTTCACAGTCACTGTCACACAAAGCCTCTGCAGCAGCTGTAACAACTGCTTATATGGAAAAGTAATAATAGGAAAGCATTTAATGAATTTTAAGCTGACATTAATGTAATTTAGCAGCTGGAAACAAGGAGAAGAGCCAGCACGGTGTGACCTGCCAGCTCTCTATGGATCGTCAGTGGTCAATGGAGCACGGATTTCAGAACTGCTCTCCAGGGTATGTTGGTGATGTTTCTTTTCTTCAGCTACATTCCTGTTTTCGATTAAATCACAATCTGAAGTACTCTTTCAGATTTAACTAAGACCTTCCGAGAAATGCTCTTGGCCTCGTTTGTCCCCAGATGGTCTCCTTCCTCAGAGTTCTTTGCACAGTAAGTGAAGTAGATACCACTTGAAAACCAGAGACGTTCGTTTTAGAGAGACTGGAACCAAAGTTTTATCTTGAGAAAGCTGGGAAGAAAAACAGCACTTTTGATTACGTGGCAATAATTTCTTCATCCCTGGGCAACTTCTCCAAATCTTTCTTTTGTTTCATCACTGTTACCATTTCAATATTAGGTTTTCATCTCTGCACTTCTGGTTGTCTTTTTCTACTCTTTCTGGGACAGTAAAGGTATTTCCAACATAAAGCCATTCATCAAACTTAATGATTGAGGTTTTTAGTTTTCAGAGAACAAGAATTCCTTGAAGATCTTTCCTTTCTATTTTCCACTGAGTTTGTGAACCAGATTGTTAACATATTGACCCAATGCCTTTGAGGCATTATAAAGCCTTTTATAACAGCCTGCAATTAAGAATATATGGTTTCCTTTGAAGAAGGCTTGCAACAGGTGTCTTAACTTTCCTTCGTCGCATCAAGTTCAATGAAAAATATGCAGTTTAGCACCATTTATAAGGATCACCTGTGTTTCCAGTTCAGATGAGTCTGTGCTAAGGCATGGAAGGAAACCAGTTATTATATTAAAGCTTGGCAAGGACTGCATTTGCCTTCAGTTTTGCAAAACTTGATTCTGATACAAATTCATTTTTGCAGTTCTTTCAGCTGCTTTGACCTTTAAAAAAAAACTACAACACCCACCCCCCCACATCCACCCACCCCCCATCACACTCATGTAATGAGCTCCACCTCAGCTATTTGCAATGTCCCACTCATGAGATCTAGAGCAGTGCGGAGTTGTGCTGGTGGAATCTGGAGCCGTCTGGCTCCTTAGAGCTCTGCAGAAACCATCCCAAAGAAGATGGTGATCTTCAGACAGTTTCCTTCGCTTGCTGCAGAGGGGTTCTGTAAACTGCTTTGGATTCATTTGGCTGAGTTCCAGTGTAATTCTTCATTGCTCTTTGATATTCTCATTTTGTCTGTTTGGATTGATGACCAACTGTGATAACCTTTTGGCTGTTGAGTCATGATGACCAGTATGTCCGTGGCTGTGCGCAGCAGATAGCAGGAGTTGTAGGCACCTGGATGCCAATGACTATCCCAAGGGTATTCAGGCACCTATTGATTGCTCAGGGCTTCTTAGTGCTGTAGACAAAACTCGGTGCTGTTACCCCCAAAAATGACCCTCTGACTCCATCCTGTCATTGGTGTCAGTGGCTTCACTGACCTGGCTCTCTGCAGCTCTGGCATATTCAGAGCAGGTATCAGAGCTGTGGGCATTCATCAGCATGCTACCCAAGGCCAGGAGGCCGTTGAACCCAGACCTCTCACTTGTATCCCATTATTGTACTTTGCTGGATAATTTCATAAGCTGTAAAGTGTCAGGCAGCAGAGAAACAACATTAAGCTGGGACCAGTGCTGAATATCCCTCCCCGGCTACACGTTCCTGTCGTTTCTCTTGTGGTGTCTCTGGCACCTCCGTACGGGGAGTAGATAAGAAGACTAACCAAGTGACAAAGTGAACACTTTTTGTTTGCCAATACAGCAGATGAACATGAGAGGTAATGCCAGGGCTGCGACTGGGATGTACGTCTAGGGTGAGAGCAGGTAGGACTGTGTCAGCAGGTTTAGATCAGTGCAGGTGTTGGGTTTACTAACTTCTGTTCAGGCAGCTGTGCTGGGGATCTGGACCTAGCTTTGTTTTGGAGATTTTGGGGACAATGTGGATTATTTCTGGTAAAATGTTTCTTCTTCCTGGATCAGACCATTGTCATCGTAGAACAAATGCATTTGCAGTTCCTGTCACTGAATCAAAGAGGGCTAGCTATGACACTTGTCTGTAAAACAAACAAACAAACAAACAAAAGACCAAACCCACATTTCCATTCCCTTTTACCTTTTCAAATTGGCCGTCTTCTCTGACATTTCCTTGAAACATCAACTTTAGAGATAATTCCAGATTTCAAAATAAATAAATATATAAAACAAGGTATGTTGGCAATTCTTTGGTCAGTACAATTGCCAGAAAAACGAGCTTGGTGCATACCAAGACCTTTGTGATTCTGATGAATATGTATGCACATACTGTTTCTCTGAGACTATGAAAACTCTGCAGCCAGATTTTGAGAACATCCGATTTCTAAGTCTGGAAACATGAATGTACATACACTGGACTATTACCACAGTTTTCAAATATCCAGTTAGTAGATGGGCTCTTCTTTATTTATATACTGAATTGTAAGCACTGCATTCTATAAGTAGTTCTTATTAATGTGAAATATGAAAACAAAGAATGTTTGACTGAGCCTGAGGGTTCCTGAGGAATGGTGTCTGTAATTATCAGTGCTAGAAGAGCCTAAAAGCATCACTCAGAGCCCAGAGCTGAGGTGTGAAACACATTACTAAGTGCTGGGGGATTCATAGTTACTCGCAGACCACAATGTGAGTGGGCAGGCTTCTGAGCTTTTCTGAAGGGAGGCATGATGCTTTGATGTGCCTGGTAATTACTTTATGAGTTCTAAGTGATGTAAGCAGTAAAGAGACTGTGCCTCATCACATGGAAAAAAAGACTGGCAGATACCTCTAGTCATTTGCTGTACTTCGGTAAAAGATTGTCCAAGTGAACATTTCTCCATTCAATCACATTTTCCGCTGGAAATTCCTCTTTCCTTCACATATCTTTCAACATACAAGACTCTCTGTGGGCTCATTTGAATAGTTTGCCACACAGGTGCCTCAGATGAAACCACAGGCTCTAGCCTCAAAAGGGGCGGAAATACTGTTTTAGAGATCTTGTCTCGGTGAGAGTCAGGCTGGCACTGTCTGTTGCTTTCCTGCTTTTGCATCTACTTGCCAAAAAGAAGCTCTACTCCTTAAGGACTGAAGAAAAAAAAAGCAACAACAAAATAAATAAAAATCACTCTCAAGGTCTGAAATGCCTCAAAACTGAGCGTGCTGTGATTGTGCTGCACTTTCAGAAGATCAAGGGTAGTTTCATTAAATCCTGCATGTAAGAAGGTTGGAGCAGTGTTTAAACACTGAGGTGTGTCACAAGTCTAATTACTGTATCTGTCTCTGCTTAACAGTAAGAGCTGTGTGTGAGTAATCGGAGCAGGAGCTGGTGTCTAAAATCCTCTTGCAGACCCCTGTTTAGCAGCATCACACAGGTGAGGAATCAGTGACAGCGTGGGAAACATGAGTCACATTGGTAGTGATCGTGGAGATGAGATTAGAAAATAAACCACCTTCTAGCTAGAGTGCTGGATGGTGGCAGGGCAATCTGTATGGCATTTGCCTCTGTCATTTACCAGCTCAATAAATTGCATTTTGGGGCCTCTGGTTCCCCACCTGGGACAGCCCTATTTACCTGGGTGAAAACAATGAAGAGCTCTACAGGGAAGCCACATGCTACCAGAGTTGTGTCCTTCGTTATTATTTCTCATGATGAAGATTAAGAAAAACTGAGGCAAAGGAGATACTGCTTTTAGGCAACACAGGAAGGGATGAGAGCTTGAGACAGACAGATGGGAGTCAGCCATGGGGGTGACAGTGAATTTAGTCACAAGGTTTGCTTTAATGTTGCTCCTTGAAGAACTGTGTTGTAACAGACGTTTCACAGTGGGGATACCAGCTGCAACTTGGAGTAAAATCTGAACTGTTTCATACTTACCATTGAGACTTGTCACTAGTGAGCTAAAATCTCAGTATCATTTTACTGCTTATTGGGTCTGAGAAACGCCCTTCATAAATACAGTGACCCGGGATGTGGTGGCTCAGCTACATGGGAGTGATTTCTTTCTCATCACCTGAACCCAGCGCAGCAGCCAGCTGGACGAGGTGACATGCTGCTGGCATAAGCAGGTACCAGTAGGTACGAGTAGATGCGAGAGGCAAGCCAGGAGTTGCATTCACCATCCTGTAATTCAGGTACGTTGTCACAGCAGGCTGCTTCTGGCCCTGCTGGGCTGTCACTGGCTTAGTAGGAGCTTCCTCCCAAGCCGGCAAAGGCACACTGGTGGTGTGGCTCTCCAGAGACCAGGGAGTGTGGCCTTCTGGGCTAGCCGTCCCCGCGTAACAGCATCTCATGTGAAGGCACCCACAGCGGCTTTAGTTTGATACAGTCCACCTGGCTTTTGTACGCTAAAGGCAGCCACCCGAGGCCTGTAATGTCGCAGAAAAGGTACAAGTCCACTACGTTTTGGGAAGCAGTCAAAGGGCTCAACTCTAGGGAACCTGCTTTAGCTGGGGGTTGAACTGGATGATCTCCAGAGGTCCCTTCCAACCCCTACAGTTCTGTGATTCTGTGATTCGGTGACACAGAAATGCTGGGAGTGAAAGGTGGAAGTGAGAATGGGAGGATGGATTCAAGAGGATCTGGCACTTCACAAACCCTGCAGGCCTTCCCGAGAGCACGCTGGCGGGCTGCAGCCTTTTAAAGCTTTAAAAGCACGCCTGGCATGCGGCTCTCAGACACAGGATGGGGAGAATTCAGTGTGCAGCATCTGCTTTTACACTCACTCCAGAGACTACCGGGCTGCTAATTCCTTTGAATATTCTCTAGGGGGCTTTAATTGCTATTCATCGATAACTACTCTGCTATTCTGTTGGAAGATTAACACAGAAACTTCGGTGTCTTTATCCGGTTTTGTCCTCTCAAGTCTTATAGAAAGAATTGCAGAATGTAGTCGGTGTATTTTTTTTAAACTCAGTTTTAACTTCAGTGCAACACTGGTATAATTATTGTGCATAATTTTGCAATGAATTTTCAAGTAAAAGTGGTATAATTACAGTCTATTCACTCGATCACCTACAGGTTTATCTCCCATTCAGCTGAACAAATTCAGAATTAACTGTTATTCCTCTTCCTAATAATTGTAACTGACTGTAACTAGATTACAGAGTTTTGCTTACATGTGGCAACGGTGCTCAATCATTTTGAGTGGTTTAAAGCGCGTTCATCTTTTTTTTTTTTTTTTTTTTTTTTTTTTTTTTTTGGTTTATCTGATGAATTGCAAATTATGTACTGGGAGCCTGCTACTCTTCTTTTCCTGCCCCCCCATCCGGACACTCACCCCTGTTTTATAATGTTACACTTTTTGAAAGAGGATTGTTACTGTAATGCCAGTTATGGTAAGGACTCAAGTGGGTAAAATGCAAATGTAGCTGAGCCATAACAAGCTGAAATAGTAGTTAAGAGGATGACAGGAAGAGGTAATGTAGGAGAAGAGAGAGCAGTAATATGGATTGTCTTACACAAGGTGCAGATTTACAAAGACTGTGGTGGGAGGCATTCTAAAACATATATGAGGTATATATCATATCCTGACTGGGGCACTCCCATCCCTGAGCACGGGCTGTTAATATCAGCAGAGGCCTGTGCTCTGTATGAAGGTTCTCCTGGACATTTCTCCTGGAGCTCCAGGAGAAAACCAAGGATGCGTCTGTCGGTGGTCAAGATCTAAAGGCAGAATGACACAGAAGAAGCCTTAGTGGCGTCTGTTACAGACCCTCTGACTAAGAAGATGTAGAGGGTGAAGCTTTCTACAGACAAGTATGGAAGTCTCCTGACTGCAAGCATTTGTCTCCATGGGAGATTTTAGCTATCCAGGTCGTTATTTCTGGGCCTGCGGCATGGATGCAATCCAGGAAGTTACTAGACTATTTTCGAGACAATTTTATAAGGCAAATTTTAAAGGGGCTGTAATTGACATTGCTGCTCACAAAGTGAGAAGACCTGATGGAAATTATGGCAGAAATGGTAACTTGGGCTACAGTGAACATGGGATGATTAAATTCAAGATATAGAATAAGGCTGGAAAGAGAAGTAGCAGAATTAGGACTCTGATCCAGGGAGCAGAGTTTGACTTGGGGAATTTGTACTCAGAATTCCTGGGGAGACTACCAAAAGTGAAAGGGGCACAGGAGACCTGGCTGATTGAAAAAAAAAAAAAAGAGCCAAAGTAAGCAAAAGAAAACCTTACAGAGAGGTTAGGAACAATCCATCTCATGGTGTAGGAAGGACGTTCAGCAGAAGGCTCATGTGACTAAGCAAGGAGCTGCATGGTGAACCAAAAATGCAGTCAGACAGCATGCAGGAGTTGAAAAGATTGAAGTACAACAAAAGGAAGAGCGTAAAATGATTTTGGAACACTTCTTGACAAAAATGAGGAAGGTCAAAGCCCAGCTGGAGCTAAGATGAGGAGAGTGCATTAAAGGTAATAAGAAGAGATTCTACAGGTACACTAATTACAAAAGAAGTTTAAAGAGAGTATGGGACCACCAGTGAATGGGGGAGAACAACATAGTAGTTTGAATAAAACCAGCATCCCCAATGTCTTTTTTTGCATCAGTTTTCACAGATAAAGCCTACTCCCAGCTCTGTGACGATGAGAAGTGATGAGTTAAAGACTCATCCAGCGCTTGTGGATCCACAGCGCTTGATGAGATTCATCTGATGGTACTGAAGGAGGTACCTGATGTGACTGTGAGGCTTCTGTCTGTCATCAGTGAAAAGTCAGGGTGATCTGCGGACATTCATGAAGACTGGAAAAAGGCCAGAGTCCGAAAGGCCTACCTTCCGTAAAGGCAAAAGGAAGGCTTCTGATATGCCAGTTAATATCACCTCAGTTGCTGAAAAAGAACATCTTGAAATTCATTTTCAAACATCACAAAGACAAAAAGGCAGTGGCCTGTGTGAGGAGGCAGATGGCACCGTTAGCAAATCTGCAGGCAGTGTTAAGTTGAGGGGGGGGGGGCGGGATTGACACACAGAGTGGC
>VXAV01012067.1:96823-119477 GCA_013399715.1 Alectura lathami
ATTCAGGAGACAATTGCCCAACATCCTCTGAAGCCAACAAAGAAGCTGCAATATAGGGCATCCTCCAAGTGATTCAAAGATTTGTGCATTTCAGCTGTTAATTCCACATCTTCTTGAGACGCAGCAATGACTCAAATGTATTTTAGAATCTGCTGGCTTTTGCCTTTGACCAGGTCTTTAAAAATATATTGTCATGTAGCCACACAACTAGAAAT
Source organism: Alectura lathami (assembly GCA_013399715.1). Taxonomy (NCBI): domain Eukaryota; kingdom Metazoa; phylum Chordata; class Aves; order Galliformes; family Megapodiidae; genus Alectura; species Alectura lathami. Next base: position 97,039 of record VXAV01012067.1, read on the forward strand.
CCTACCAGCTTCATTGGGCTAGTTAACATTACACAAAAGGGAAGAAGACTGTAGACCCCTGACAGCTGATGAGCAACAAGATTCCATGGGGGGAAGCAAGGAAGGAAATGGAGGAGGTGTGTGGGTGTGAGAGAAGGGGAAGGTATTGATGCAATGGTGAAGTGGATGTGACATTGGAAAAGATGTTTTTGCTTGTTGTCTGTCTTTCCACCTGCCCCACTTTCCCCAGTGGATCTTTGTTAATAAACAACATTTCATTAAACTCAACTTCCCAAGGTTGTGTACAGTTTTCTGGTAATGACTTAGAACTTTGCAAGGTTTTTGGATCTTATTGTCTATTTTTTCCTGTTATATTTGTTAGTTTCTGTTCCTTTGTGTCATTGTTGCATTATCTTCCTTTTTTTTTTTTTCTTTTAGTACGTGCTATTTCATATTTGAATGCCTACTCCTCTGCAAGGTGCCAACTGATTGTGCCCTCTCTGATCTTTTTATGTTCTTCTCCAATTTCACCTCCTTTTGACTTCTGTTAATTACTTGAGATTTCACTACCACATTCAGCCTTTTCAGCTCCATGTTTTGGTTTCACTGTGATACTATTTTCCATTAGTACCCCTAAGCAGTATGGCCCTGTCATCGTCTACATCTTTCAGCTACAGAACACGTTTTGCTGTCATTGTAACCAGAAGTAACTGTGGTGTTGCATCCAGAGGAAAAGAGCTGGCCCACGAGTTTGTGTCTGTGTGTCCTTGCAGGACTATAAGTGATGGAAGGAAAAGAGGCTGTTAAGACAGTAGAAGTTCCACAGTAGAAACTCACTTCACTGAGTGAGACGGAGCCCAAGTATGCCTGCAAGCTCTTGCCTATACAAGCAGTCTCTCACTGCCTCCAGAAAGGAGCAGGACAGATTTTTGTGTTTGGCTGCTCCTTTGAGGTTGCATGCACACCGCCAGTGGGTTTTGCACGCTGCAGATTGGAAATCTCTATTTTAGAAGAGCTGGCAGAGGAGCACTGTAAACTTTGAACTGAGGTTGCATAAGGAGCTATTCTTGGTTCAGCACTGTTCTGTACCTTTGTCAACAGTTTGGAAGGGAATTTGTAATCATCACATAGATGCAGATGATGTAAGTTGGAAAGGCAGCAAATCTCTCTGTGATCTAGTACATGAATGCCAACATTTATGCCCTTAAGGCACTGAGTTCACTGGTTTGCTCAGAATGAAGAGATTGTTCAAACCCCTTCTCATACCCCTTCTTTAAGTGTAAATGGTGAAACACATAGCTTGGCATTATTCCGCATCTATTCTGCTCCACTGGAGATGACTTTACTTCCACATAATGCTGTTTTGTGAAGGAAAGGGTTGGGTTGGTTTTGTGAGATTTAACATCTTCTTGGCAACAGAAGCCCACTCTCTGCAGGTGCCAGAGGGCTCTGATGGGCCACCAGTGCAGCTGGGCTATGTACCCTACCTTCCCTTGCGCCCTTTGAGAAGGCCAGTATTGTGCATACACACACGTGGATTCTCATGGAGTCATGCTACAACACTACACAGCTGAGCAGGAAAGGACAATATCGTTCATGCTCTTTTCTGTGCCCTACGTATTAACACACATAGCCCAGTGGGTTTTTAGTTCAATTTTTCCTGGCAATTAACACCCTCTAGGTGGCTCACCTATGGCAAATGTGATCATAGCTGATTCTACGTAAGTAGATTAATATTAAATGCTACTGGATGGATGGAAAAATGTGGATTTTCTGTGGAAGAAGTTTGGATCCAGTGGTGTAGATACAGACCATGAAACAACTATTTATCATGTGGATCAAGCAGTTTAGGACAACTAAGGTTAAATCTTTCAGAAGGTTCACCACTATTTGCTGTCAAGTTTTGTCTGCACAAGCAGAGATTGCAGGTGGCACAATGGTTTTATCCTACCGGGGAAATATTTGTGTGTCCTTTGCATAGGGTTCTTGGATTTTCTCACGTGGATTTGCATGCAAGTTCTATATCTTGGTGGGCAATTTCAGCTTTGAAGGAGTTTGTGTCTTCTGTGTCAGACACAGAAAACAATGTGTTGCTCTGAAGGAGGATTATTGTCTCTACAAATGGATGGGAATTTAAAACCTTGTGAAGACAGAAGGGATAACTGTAATGAAGACAGAAGAGCTTCCTCTTCCCCTTCTCCTTCCTCGTCCTCCTGTCTGCTTGTAATCAAGTGGGCATTGCTTAATAAGATGGGGAAAACTTTTCTTCTCTTGTATTGCTGCTCCCATTCTGCATTATCCTATTTCTCCAATTGCAGCATCCAGTCTGACATTTAGAGTTACATTGTAAGGAAAAAGTTTTTAATACCTCTTTACCTCAAATTGACTGTGTCTGTTATTATTTGCCTTCAATGCTAAAAAGACATTAATAAGGTGTTAATGTGCGTCTGCACTAGGCACAGGTTTGAGTTTGCTTGAAGTCAGTTAAAGAAGGTGGGTCACTTCTGTCCTCATCACTGTCTCCAAATGGCAGGGTGCCCAGCACATCAGTACTCTCTAAAGTTCGGCCTCTTTTTATTTTTGCACAGCTTATACTCTGATATAATCTCAGGTTCCACTAAAATATTGATGCCCTTTTCATTGAGAAAAATCAAACAGGAAAGTCAGATCCAACCTTAAGGAAGCCAATGGATTTGAGTGAGCTTTATGTCTTTCCTGAATAATCACCATATACCTGAATGTACATTTTAAAATAAAATATCACATCATTAGAATGAGAATCTTCAGACGTGTTTCAGAAGTACCCTGGTGTATATATGCTGAATTTGGCATTGAATCTCTAGCTTCTTTTCAAGATGCTTTGTGGAACATCAAATATTAATGTATTTGTGTGAGTAATGCCAACAATTATTGCAGCCCCACCTTTTGCTGAACTGCGGAGTCACTTTGTGAATCAAATGTGAAGTTTGGGCTGAGTCAGTAGATTGTGCCAAACATTCTATTAGGTGTAACTGCTTCCCATTTTATAATGTTAGGAAACTAAAACTAAGGCACACGCACACACCACGTTGGTCAGGACCGCTCACAAACTCTGCTCCTACTGCACAGGCTGAGCAACCAGCTCATTTTTTGACTGCCTGGGGTTACACCAACATTTTCTCTCTAGCAGAAGCTGTAGTAGTCATGACACTGAGGAAGTGTGAAGGAGCAAACGAGCCCTGAGAGAGCAGCAGACAACGTTTCCTTTCCATAACATTTTCCTTGTTTCTCTCACTCTTGTTTCTGTCCATACACACACACACACCCATCTGCATTGCTCCTGGTGTCCAGCGGTTTGCTGCAGAGCTTGCTCCAGGATGAGCTGTACTCTGCAGATGGGTGGTGAGTGACACACGCACAGTGCAGCTGCCTGTATCTGGCACTCAGGTGATGATTTGTTTGCTAATCAACCAGCAGCTCCGTTAGGTGAGCTGGAGGTTAGCCGAGGGTGATTAAATATACAGAGAGAAAGGGTGTTCTGTGGCTGTGGGTGAAATGCTGGATGGTAATTACAAGAGATGTAAGGATTGTTATTGTAACCAGGGCTGTAACAAAAATTAAATCTATCTATTCAGGATGCTCAATACTGAATATACAGTGGCAGTTTCCTAAAGCAGAACAAAAATGAAACAAAACAAAACCGCTCTGTTTTGCAATGAGAATAAAGAGATATCTCCATGTTTGCATTAAAAAGCTGTGGTCACCTGCAAAAATGATCACATTTCAAACTAAATCAAATATGCAGTTTCTCACAAGCGCTTGCAAAGGACGTCAGGAGCTCTGTATGAAAAGAGAAGGAGTGAAATCTGATAGCTTTGTGCTGCTCCGTTCAATTAGTTTAGCTAGCTGACCAAAACTGCAGGTGTTAATTCTGCAGGTGCCAGTTGGGTCTAATCAATCTGCAGGTTTTGTCTGTAGCTCAGCTGGCCAAGCGGCAGGCTTAATACCTTGCAGAGTGGGTTGGTCACCTGCTCTGATGTGATTTGTTGCTATGTTTTATGAAACTTGTAATAAGATAGAACTCAATATAATTTCTAACTTATTGTGTAATTTATAGCGGCATTTATCCTATATAGAATGAGGAAAAGATCCTCAAATGATTTTAAAATGTCATCATTTTATCATTAAAATACACAGGGTGACATCCTGAGGTCGCAGTTTTAGACCTCTGCAGCGATGAAATAATAGCATTAATTTGGAGTAAAATGCTCCTGTGCAGGGGGCTGGAGTGCATAACAGGAGGGTGGGCTGAGGGATCTGGGTATATTTGGGCCAGAGGAGAGGAGGATCTGAGGAGTTCACATTGCTCTCCTCAGCTGTCTAGGGGGAGGGCTGTAGGTAAGGCAGAACCAGGTTTCTCTCAGAATTGCTCAGTAAAAGGAGGCAACGGTCACAAGATACAGCAGGCAGGTTCTCACTGGGTAGTAGGAAGGAAATTCTTCACCAGGAGGCTAGTCAGATGCTGAAAGAGGTTTCTCCAAATCGCTGCAGAGTCTCTGTCCACAGAGACATTGACAGCTTGCAAGGCAGCGTGATCCCTGCTTGGAGTAGGTGGCTGAAGTCAAAATTGGACCTCGCTGCCTGCAGTGCACTCTGCCCCACTCTTTCAGCAGAAGATGGAGCCTGTCCTCATCTCAGGATCCTTAACGAAATCAGAAAGGACAGCTTGCTTTGAAAAAAAAAGAAAAGAACTTCTGAAAAGTGAATGTGGCTTGTTAATCTGCTGTTTCTAATTGAAAGCTTACAGCTAATATGGTTTTGCTTTCTAGTGGTTAGCCAGCTGACTCATGCACTTGTAAGGACCACACAGCACAAACTCTGCACTAAGTTATGCTAAGGGCACCTCATAGGCTGCATCATATCTGTCTGTGCAGTAGGGGCTGAATAACTGGCTCAAAACCACTATTTGGTTTAAGTTAACTAGTTCCAGAGGCTTTGCTAAATAAACAGCTCTTCTCCCCTGGGTGCTTATAAGCAGAAGCAGAGCAAGCCTGTGGAAGCAGAGGTTGGCATCCTGCTGTCCCCTCCATCTCTTTCTTTGCTGAGCCTGGCCTTCAACCAGGGACTGCCGTGCCATTGAAGCAGGGGACACTGGGACCCAAAGGAGGTTTGTTTGGCCACAGAGCAGGCAGGACATAAGGGACAGATGGGCAGTTGTGGACGTGTGTCTTGGGGAGCTCTGTGGGACTGATGGTGACATTAATCCTGACAGGATGGAGGAGTGGAGTGTGGTCATATCAGACGTGGCTTTAGACAGAGAATGGTGTTCTGTCAACTCCATCAACATCACTTTGATCACACATGTCAGCACCGCGTGAGCTGTTGATGCTGGTTCCCCCAGCATTTCCCCTGCCTGCTGTATTTTCTGTGCTCCTGTGGGTATGCGTGTACAAAATGACGGTGTGCTGGTCATTTTAACCCCCTCTGCCTTTTGCAAGAGCATGCATAAAGTGCAGGCATTCCTTTTCTAGCGATGGTGTCTGGGGGTGACGCTGTGCACAGAAAGTTTCCTGCAAGCTTGCTTCTCACAGCGCTGCGGGTGTAAGAAGCCACCTCCCAGTTCCTCTTAGGTACTTTCAAAATTAGTATGTTAGGTGTAGACAGGGGAATTGCAGGACTTTAAAAAGACAGAAAAGGGACTGCATGGTTGTGTATTCATTTTGTAGGCCTTGGTCAGACCTTGCTCTCCAAATTCATTTGCTGCTCTTAGAAAGGGGAAGACAACCCACCTCCTATGGTCACAGTCTGTGACTCCCACCCGTGTTGCTCTGCCCTAGGGAACTTTCTTGAGCTGCTGTCTTAGGGTCAGAAACCGCTGTGTTTTACTGACTTAAAATACTCACCTCTAAAGAAGAGGGAATAAGATAGTAAGATAGTCCTGGGAGGTGTGCTTGACCCCTGGAAGAAACTGGGGCATTGTGTTCCTTCTGCCTGGAACTGGTTTTGTTCCTAGGGCCTGAGACTGTGTGATGGCAGCATTTAGTGCAGGCACATTTCATGGAATATCTTTGCAAACCTGCCCTGAGTCACCTGAAAAGCCAGCTGCCTGTGAGAACTGAGGAGCTTGTGAGTTCATAGCACCTGCTGTGCAAGACCTCTCTTACTTCTCTTCAAGCCTGCATGCTCCTTTCAGAAGAGGAGCGTTTTGTCCCTTGGTGGCAAAGAGATGATAGAATGAGTTCCCCTTGCCCCAACCCTGACACGTCTGCGTGTGATCAGCTAGCGCTGCTTTCAGGTGATCCTAGACAGCAGTCAGGAAGGCAACACCCCTTTGTAGGGCATCACAGAGAGCTTGTGGGGTGAAATTGGTGTGTTTGACTGGAGGATGAGACGATTTGAGGGCCTTTGTGATGGCTACCTTCCCTCATTTGGAGATCGACGTCGTGCCAGAGAGCGCAGAGCTGGTCTCCACCTGAGGAGGGCTGTGGGCTGCTTGCACTGTGGACACAGACAGGTTCCTCTACTTTGGGGCACACTGAATCAGTCTCAGGAGTGGCCCAGGCCCTTCTGCAACTCGCAAAGGGTTAAAGATGTTTATCGGTGCAGGGCCAACCTGCTTGGGAGGTTTGGGGGGGGGGGGGGGTCCTTGGCTGCTGCATGGCCATGTAGCTTTACAGGGCAGCTCCCTGCCCAGCGGGTGAAGCTGAGAGCCCACAGAACACCCTGGCCCCTCCTGCAGGCACGCGGCATGGAGCGAAAGGCCCAGCACAAAGAGCTGCTTTCCATGCCCACACCTCCATTTAATGAGCAGTGAGTTCCCCCCGCGGGCACGTCCTCAGGCTGCAGCAAGTGGCCCTCCTCTATCTGTGTTTGTAGGGTGCCTGGCAGGGCCTCGTTTTAGGTTGGTACTTAGGCAGTATTGTAGTAAATTATAAAAGATCCTCCCTTTGATGCCTTGTGGGAGAAGGCTCTGGGCCTGATTTCCCCCTGCCTGGTTCCTTGTGTTGTGCTTCGCACAAGTCACTGTAAAACGCTACCATGCTGCTTTGGTAACCACTTTGCCACAGGTATAAATTACAGCCCGAGGTGCACAGCGGTGGGGGGATGAGGCCAACTGTCTCTAAAGGTCAAAGGAGCATTCATCCCACCACCAAGTCTATTGTGGCTGCATTGTGACTTCGCATCAATCAAAGTGCTGTTGTTGTTAAAGCATTTAAAATCAATACAAAATAAAAAAAGACCCACACTTTCCTTCTCTGCTTCTTTGTGCTGTGCAGAAATATCTTGTTGTACTCCAGTCTTCTCAAACAATGTTCCTGTATGCACAGGTTACAGATATAAGTGTATTTAGCCAAAAGCAGAGTATAAAGGGATGGGATAATTCTCACCCAGCCTAAAATAGAAGGGAGCGGTGGTTAGAAACAATGACTTCCTCAAACAGAATGGCTCTGATGTCAGATACAGGGAAAGAGGAAACAACCGTTAGCATACATTATGGTTTAACCAAAGATGCAATTTGTTCCAGCTTTCTAATGAAAGCTTCTCCCCTGTAAAAGAGAAGCGTGAGGGGAGCAGCAGAATGCTGTCAGAGATACCCAGAAGGGAGCGAGGAGCAGCTCTGATCACCCTCAGCTACCCAGCACAGACGGTGAGAGCACAGCCCTGCTTTCAGCTCTCTCCTAACATGCCTCTGCTTCAGTCTGGAGAGAGCTCTGTAAAAACAGAAACTTCTACTTGAAAATGTTAAGTTATAGTTCCTAAAAAAATCTGGAGTAAAGTAAAAGCCAAGATTATACTATGTTTGACAGTATATCAGGACATTAGTGTGCATGCAGATTAAAGCATTAAGTGGCCAATTTGTTGCTAAATTTGAGTGGCTTACGATTTCTGTTTTCTGGGTATGCTGCATGTATCTGAGAAAGCTAACCATGAATCAGTGTCACATTAAAATACGCCTTTTAAGTTGAGGTAGTGGTTAACTGGGAATTTGTGAAATTCTTCTGAGTTCTCCATTTGATGCCGCACATCCAGCACATGCTCGTCTCCAGTGTTTCTGTCGTCTTTCACTTTGTGCCTCTCAAGTGCGGTTATTCTGTGGTCCTGTGCCCTCACTGGCTGCTCTGTGGTGAACCTCACTGTCACTACCCTTGTGACCCACACTCAGCTGACCCTACCCAGTGATACAGGGGAAAGTGAGAAACCTGAAGCTTCCTCTCTGTCAATTCTAAAGGAACGGCCTCTGGAGAAAAGTGCAACATTCATACATCATGTGATTGAACGTATGAATTTTACAGAATGGTTATTTTGGAAGTTCTGCAGAAAGGAGATCTTTCTGTATGAAAAAAAAAAAAAAAGATTCTGATGAATTTTCACAAACCTCTTCATGATCACGTTGCTTTTCCTAGTAACATTCCGTAAGTCTCATACATTTGTTTGTCCTTCATGACCTGTGACAACCGCGGTCATTCTGTCGCGCCCAAACTGAATGACACAAAACATAGCTTCAGTTTCTAGCGGTCCTTTTTAACATACACGAACAGCATCAGCTCAGATTCCCTTCTGTGCAGCAATATGAGGCTGTGCTCAGTGGACAGTGACACTTTCCCATTCATGTGCTGTGGATGATATAAAAAGGGGTTAAACAAAAAATGCTCACAAGGAAATGGCAGAGGGAAGAAAATTGCATCACCATTTTGGGAAGCATCTCTGTTTTCCTTCTTCCTTCCTGACCTGTAAGGAGGCTTGGCAATAGTCGTGTCCTCTTACAGGTACAAGTGGTTAATGTAGCATCTTGTGCTGGCCGTGGCACTGTCTGGTGGACGGGGTGTCTGCTTTTGGGATCACCCGAGGCACACACTTACCTTGTAATGCCAACGAAAGGAAAGTGTCCAGCCTCGAAGCTCCTCAAAGGCATACCATCTCCCCACTGATACAAGCTGAACATTTTCCTTTCTTTCATTCAACATCATCATTCAGTTTTTGGATCCTCACCAAAACCTGAAAATCAAACAGTTGTGAGGAGAATGACAGAGGAGGAGGGCTAACAGCAGAACAGCTTATTTTATTTTTCTTCATTTTTATGAACATCTCTTTAAATTAGAAACCTAGTCAACACTTGGTACAGAAGACAAAGCCAAAAAATGTTGTGTCTGTCAAAAGCACTGCTGATGTGCCTCTCAGCGTAGCATTTAGTCACCTGTTGTTCAGTTACAAACGTTTTAAATGAAGCCCTGGCTTGTGAGTGGGGCTGCTGGCTCTATTGCCAACGGGAGTTACAGACAGGAGTCTGTGATCTTTTGATGGTAATTAAATTGAGAGATTTTTGTTTAAACGAGAGAATCATTTGACTAAGGTAAAGGCAACTCGTCCCCAAGTTTTGGAAGCTACAGTCTGCAGTAATGGCTTCTCCATTCTCTGAGTGATATTAAAAAATTACCTGGATTTTTCTACAGACGTGAAGCCCCGGTTTCATAACTCAATCACACTGCAGTGTGCTATCATGTGATGTTTTAATTACCAAAAAATCCTGCAGAAGGCTGAGAGAAATGTGCTGAGTGACCTGGGACATTTGGAGTCCATAAGCACACGGCCTTAAGGCTGACGAGATTAATGCTCTTGGCATCACACTGTGCCAGTATTATGTTCATGCTGTGCTAGGGATTTCTTTTTCCATAGACCTCTTGATTGTAAGAGGGAATTCCAAAACTCACATGCAAGCAGCAAATGTCTCCAAGTACACTGTGGCACTCGGCCAGTAACAGAAACCCCCGTTACTGTCCGCAACAGCGGTGCTCCGGTTGGAAATTGGATAGCTGTCCGAGCGCGGGGTGTCACGGCATGCAGCAGTCATGTGAGGGAGACATCAGGGAACGGTAGCTGACAGTCACATCACTGCCACTCAGAAAGGGATCGGTGCTTAAAAGGAAGCCCTGGATGCTTTCAGCATGACTGAGCCTGCTGCTAATCTGCATACGTCTGGATTAGAAGTCACACCATCATAAAGATGCCGTGATCCAGGCAGTACCCATATGTCACTCGTGCGGTGACAGTTCCTAAATATCCTGTCCCCCACAGCTCTATTCCTAAGCATAAACAGCAAAAAGAAGGCAAAAGGCAGAGCACAGTCTGTAAAGCATCCTGGTCCGGATCCCAGTGTCTTCAGCATCACAAGGTTTTTGTACTCTGCCTGTGTTTGCACATCCTCTTTATCGTTTGAAAAGAGAGATTGTTGCATTTGCCAAGTCTCTCATTTTAGTCCTAAAACAGCACTATAATGCAGGTTGCAAATATATCACTCTTAATCAGATGCAGAATGGCATACCCTACCTTCCTGACAGCGTTATGGACCACCTACCGTTTGATTTAGTCTGATGACAGGACTGTAAATTTGGCCTTCATCCTCCCTGCTGGGGCAGTGCCTCCTTTTCCAGCCTGAATGCAAATGCTCCAGAGGAGGGGGCTTGGTCTGAGCAACCAGAAGGCGGGTGTCAGTGCCACTGCATACGTGCACCTGATTCGGGCTGCAGGCATGAGCTTGGAGCAGAAAGGCAGACATTTTTGGACAGATTGATGTGGGTCATTTTGGCCATGTGGCTAAAGTGAATCAAAGTTCAGATTTGACCAGCCCAGGTCTGTGCACAAGTGATGGGCAGTCTGTGCTATGCACATTTTTTCAGGGCACTGAGTGCTCAGCAAGACCTACGTGACGCGACTTCCCCAAATATTTTTCCCATGCCAGTGATGAGTTCAGTGGTGAACTGTGATTTCCGTAGCAGACTGAAATTATGAAGTACGCGTTCTGTTTATTTAAACCCAAAATTCAGAGTAAATGAAAATCTTCTGATGAGGACAGCCGTAACATACACATGTGAACAATTACTTCCTGACTTCACTGAAGGTTGCACTTCTTGCAAGTCTTTCCCTACCAGCTGTTGCAGAGGTAAAATTCTTTGCTCAAGAGGTGGCCTGGGAAGCCCTCGTCTAAAAGTAAGGCCAGATGTCACAAAATTCTTAGTTATTCAGAGATGCTCATGGCAGGCTTTCAAAGCGTGAGTAAAGAGGTACCCAGCTCTTACTGATTTCACGAAAGTAGTGGGAGTCAGCCAAAAGTCCCACTAGATACCTATCTTTGTCTTCCAGCAGCTTTGAAAACCTCTCTCCTGGTGCTTTCTAGAGTATGCTGTAATTAATATTGAAAGGTCAGTCAGGGTTCCAGTCTTCTTTGGACCAGACTGGTGTGTGTGGAGAGGAGACACATGCACATCCCAGAGGAAACCTGAGTCCCGCACGGGAACGTACAGCTAACTCTGTACTGGACTTCGCCCTGTGTGAACTGGAGCAGATGGCCACTTCTCTCTGGAGATGGAAACACAGGCGTGACTTAAATACAGGCATAAGTCCTGGAGCAGATATTTCAGGCTGAACTAGCTGATTTGACTGTGCACTTTTTGTTTTTTAGAATTTAATTCATGGCACTCGATACAAGGTTTACTCTAAATTATTCACCATTTGTGGCCCCTGTAGGTATTATTATGTGATAACTGCCTTTCCTGGGTTAATGTTGTTTATGCTACTTTTGAATAAAGCTAAAAAATTAATTGTTGCAAGCTCAGGGCTTACCTTGTTTGATCTCACGTACCTTCCCTGCTGCAGAGGTGCAGTGATTTTTGAGGGCTGGGTGCAGTGCTTGTCCCAAATCATGAAGATGAATAAAAAATAATGTATGTATTTATAAACCTCCATGACACACCAACAGGAGGGGAACAAAGTCACCGGGATGTTAACACAGATGCTTCCAGCTGAAACGACATGCTTGGGCTTAGGGATTTATGTTTACTTTATGGGCTGTTAACCAAGTACATAGCATTTTTGAAGGGACAGGTTGGAGGAAACAATGCTCAGGAGCCACTAGAGAAATTCTTCATCGCAGCCTGTCCTTCCCCAGGTGGCCGTCTCGGTTCTTGAGGAGTCTTCTGCCATGAACTTCCTCTGTCAGAGCAGGAAGGGGGAAAGGTAACTTACAGAAGAATGAAGGCCTGCAGAGCCTGGAAGAAGAGTAACCGCTGGACAGCAGAGAAGCGAAAGAGAGAGCTGCCGTGTAGCGCCTAGCCCAGCGGGACCACAGCACAGTTCGTCCACCTTGACTTACGCTGTGAGTCCTCGTTGGCGGAAAGAGGGTGCCGCGTCCGTCCGTCCGTCCGTCCGTCCGTCCGTCCGGGCCGTGCTGACGGAGCGGCCCCGCAGTGCCCCGGCGGGCGGCTAGGTGGCAGCAGAGGACGCGGAGCCGTCTCGCCGTGACAGCTGCGGGGCCGGGGGCGGCCCCACGGGCTCCTGCTCTCTGCCCCGAGGGGTTCCCGGCAGCAGGGGTGGCTCCTGAGTTCCCTCTTTCTCTGTGTGCCTTTGTAAGGCCCAGAAGGTGTTGGGGTTTCTCCCTTACCCCACGGTTTGGTGTTTTGTTTTGTTTTGTTTTTGGTGTCCTGGAGGCTCTCACTGCGCTTTCCTTCCTCCCCAGGGACATGGACAAGAGCAGTGACCACAGAGGAGCCAGCCAGGAGAGCAAGGCAGAGGACAGAGAGCTTTGGGCAGTCTTGTTTTCTTAACAGAGTCATCAGATTGCTTTCCTGAACGCTGGCTTCCTGTTCTTTACCATATTGACAGAAGCTCTTCTGTCTTCCCAAAGCTGCCCCACAACGGAGCCATGGAGCCATCGGCACGCGCGCATTTTGTTCACGCACAGAAGTTCAGCTGTTTTTTTGTTTCTTCCCCTGGGCCATCCATTCACCCTGCAGAAGGGCCGTCCTGAGGAGGGCGGAGGTCAGCCGCTGGGTTTGGGAGCTTTAATGTCCATGCTAGGAAAACAGTAACGAGAGAGAAGGCAAAGGGGCAAGAGTGTACAAAGAAGGGAGAGAAAAATGCCAGATACGCTGTAGTGTTGAGACAGTGGAGGAAAAGTTATTTGTTGGATAACTGTGGAACCTGAAGGTTAAGGGCAGCAGATGATAAGTAAACAAACACATTGAGCTTATATTCTTCTTGCTTGTCTAACATCCGCTGAAGAACTAATTAATGAAAAATCTGGCAGCTTCTGGATCTCTTTGTGTGGAGAACAGACCATACGAAAATGTGTAAAATTTTGGCAGAGTTTTAGTCATAAGGTCAGTCTAGGCAAAGGAAAACTACAGCTCATTTAGTTACTTTGTCCAAGGAATTTACATAAAAAATGTCTGCATTTTTAAGGATCAGCAAATTTGGAACTATGCACTGCGTTCACAATGTCAAAATTAAGTTCACAATTCTGTGTTTTTTTAATCTTATAGCAAAATAGCATTGTGGCTACTTAACAAAAATCTGTTTTTGCTTGTGTTTATGAAACACTGATAACATAGAAAGAAAGCAGAAATAAATAGGGTATAAGCAGACAGAAGAACACAGACATATTCTATTAGTGGAGACAATAATATGCAAGTAAGAACTGAGGCAGCGCAGAGCTCTCATGTTTAAACCTAGGAATTAGTGCACATTATTAGATCAGGTGTTTTTATAAGCACTTCCTCATAGTTTAAACAGCAATGTCCTTTTTGTAAAGTGTCCTGTTGATTTTGCCAGGGGAAGACTCCTTTTCGTAAATGCCACAACAGAGGGAAAAGCTGCTGATGTAAAAAACAAAAACAAACAAACAAACAAAAAAAAACAAATACTGCGGTATACTGAAAAACAAGGTTACTAAATAAAGGGAAAGTGATATTTAATCACTTCAGGTACGACTGTTTTGTCCTCATTGTTATTCCTGATATTTATTTAATTAAATATATCTTTTGTTAAAGTAGAAAAGAAGCAGTGTCAGAACTGGCTTTTGCCTACACCAGGTTGCTGCAGAATCCAGGAACTTTGCCAATACCATCACAGTAGAGTTGGCTGTAGAGCATGTGAAGGCTCAATCCCAAATCTAGGTAAACTGAGGCATAGCCACGTCCTCAGGACTGAAGATAAGACAGGCTTTCCAGGTGTACACGGTATAAAATGGTCAATGGCAATTGCAGTGAGTTATCTTTCAATATTAATGCTATTTCTGATATGAGTCCAAAACATTTCCCTCCTCCACCTGAACTTGGCTGAATTTTACAGCAAAATGCAGATATAGAATAGAAAGGGCTGTTAAGAATGTATGAATACAGGGTCAGCCATGTTCATGGTAGGAAATGTAGCATTCAGGCAGAAATGCCTAGGGGCATCCTTTCAGAAATCGAGAGGAAGACTCAGGAAAGGAAATTAGCATCCAGGAACAAGAAAACTATATTCACCTGTTTCTGAGACATATCATGACGAACTCACTGACAGGCAAGAGAAAGGAGCACAGGCAGCTGCAGGGCAAGGATTTCTCAAACATGACTAGAGTCAACATTCCGTAGCAATTTACACATGACAGTGGCAAAACCGAAGTCAGCCTCCCTCCCTGTGATGTGGAGCAGGCCGTATAGCTGTGGTTCTGTTCGCTTTCCTGTAGCCTTCTGAACAGGCGGCCCACAACAATGATCTCGGTGTCACTAAAATGGAATCCCAGCCATTAATCCCTCACGTGCACAGGGTCACATGTCGGTTTTGGGACACCATGGGTAAGGTAAAGAAGGACAAGCCTGAACAGACTGCACAGCTGAAATACAACCCTTTTTGATCGTATCCATCACGTGTCTTCTCCGGGGGGAAAGGCATGACCAGCAGGGATGCTAAGCTTTTTAACCTTGAATGACATCCTGTAATAAGCCCAGGCACACAGGAAAAGAAAGAGGCAATGGCTTCCACCCACCAGAAGTCTTATATTTCCCCAGTGCCGAGGCTGTGATAATTACAACACGTCCAGCTGGTGCTATTATTCAGCCATTCCTGCAGGAGAGGGTCTGTCTCAACCAGAATAAAGATTGCGACAGAACTTTGTGGCAGTGAAAAGTTAATTAACAAAAGCAGTTAACTATTCACGTGAATGGCAGGAACAACTTCTCCAGCCATGCAATTATATTTGCATTCACTGCAGTGCTTACGATGCCTCGCCGACGGGCCAGAAGCCCACTGTGCTAAGTGCTGCATGGAACGGGTGAATGGAAAAGGGAGAGAACAAGCTCGCGGTGGCAGTTGTCAGCCCATTGTGGAGGAACAGTTGTTCCAGCTGAGCCAGTGCCAATGTATGACTTGCAGCGGGGAAAAGGGGGGAAAGAATCAAAGCACTGAGAGAGAACCAGCAAAGCTGGTGGCACGGGGAAAGGACAAGGTGTTGGGAGCAGATGCTGATGGGCTGGAAATCCCATGGATGCCAGGTAATATCCACGGAGCCAGGAGCAATGAGCGGTGCTGAAAGAGGGTTGACCACTGTAGGAGGGGGAATTCAGCAATGGACGGAAGAAAGACAGAGCGCAGCTCAGTGAGGGGCCTTCCAGATGAGTGGAAAGTTGAGTCATAGCTGCAGAGCAAAAGTAGACAGAAGTGTGAAGAAACTTGCACCTTTAGGGTCATGTTGTCATCAGCACACAGGCATCGTGGGACTGTTCAGCCTGGAGAAGAGGAGGCTTTGGGGGATCTCAGCAATGTCCTTACATAACTGAAGGGATGGTGCAAAGGGAATGGAGCCAGCCAGGATTATTCAAAAGTATGGAGAAGATGAGGAAGAGGAGGAAGAGAATGGGAAGGGAGCGTGAAAGAAGCATCATAATTATTATGAAAACGTGGCTTCAGACACAGTGATAGAAAGAATTTGCACATCTCTGTCAGGGCTGGGGGATGAGGGAGAGAATAGCTTGGCTGTCTGCAAAGAAAGAGTACTGCCATGCCGTGTGCTGCTGGAGTCACGAGGGAAAATCTGAGGAGAGAAGCTTCGAGTTGGGAGTGCTGCCATGCGAGGTTATAGCAGGGGAAGCCTGTGAGGGGAGCAAAGAGGAGCTTGGAGACGGAAAGGCAGCCAGGTTGGGTCAAGTGTTATCAGAGCAGTGACAGAAGGCATGCCTAGGGTCTGGATTTGTGTTACTGAGTGAAGCAAGAGGTGGGGAGAGCAGCAGACAGGACTGTAAGGGGATAAAAAAAAGTTTAAAAAGTAGAAGATAAAATAAGAATAAAATAGAAAAATAAAATAAAATAAAATAAAATAAAATAAAATAAAATAAAATAAAATAAAATAAATCAAGGAAAGAGCCTAGACAGAGCAGGTAGGAGAGTGCTAAGATTACGTGGACAGACCTTTTGGGGAGTAATAGAAAAACTAGAAAGCTGAATCAGTTTCATCTGGAGGGAGAGGGAAGCACTGTGAAGGTTATTCTGGCACTATCTCCTGTAGCCAGAGGGTGGTATTCCCTTTGTGAGGAGAATGGAAGTTGCATAGGAGGAAGGGGGTAGCTGAGATTTCTTAGCAGATGTACATGAGAATTAAGCCCTGGGTAATAAGCTGTATTTGATTGTTTTATCTTAAATATTTGTTTTCCTTACATCCATCTTCTGGCAAAATTGTGTACAGAGATGTTGACCTTTTTTGCAATCTCCTCTCCAACACTGTGCTTTGCCAGGTTTTGGAGAAAACAGTCCTGGTCTAGATGGACCACTTTTTAGTGCTTTTCTGGATTCTGGTTTTGGTAGGATAGCTGTCTGCACAGTTATATTTAGATGACATGAAGATTTGCATTTCTTCAGCTGGAATTTCCTTGTTTTCAACTGTAGTTTTCAACCCTACCAGGTTGTCAATCTCAGATCTTCCAAAAATGCATGAGATTGTTTTTTTAAATATGTTCTGAAGCCTTTGCATAGATCCCACTGTGAATCCAGATTCTTCCTTTTCTGCCTGTAGACCAGCTGTATTGGCTGAGATGTCATTATAGGAATCATCAAACCAAATTTCTGTTAACACTCCTAAAAATGCATGTTCTGTCAATGACTAAAAGTGTTCATTCGCCTTGCCTTTGTGTTCAGACAGCTTCCTACATTCATACTTTCCATTTTCTTCTAAATCTTTTGCCTCAGACAGTTCGTTTTCTGTCTTGCTTTTTATGTTAGAAATACACACCACGCCATTTGAATTAAACAAAAAAGTCCCCTATTCCTCTTCCCCTACACTGTTTGAATAGAGGCCTGTGTAAGAAGCCCTGCCAGCTTTGAAATGGGAAGGCTAGTAGCTTATTTGCTTACATGGAGATCATTTTAATCCAAACAGACTCTCATTGCAAAAAATACGAAGGACACTCCCTTGCTTCTTGAATCTCAGTTTGCACAGCACAAAGCGCATAGGAGTGCTTTGTCTTCACCGTTATAATGCTGTTCTCTCAGAACGCTGATAATTCTCTAGCTGGAGCTTTGGCATGGGCTCACTAACAAAGCTCTGCACACGGGCAACAGGGTGCATATCTGAGGGATGCCTCATGTCGGAGGCCTTAGTGTGTGATAGCATTGAGTGACCTGTGCGCTCCACGTATGCCATTAGCCAGCGAGAGACAACGTGAGCTGCAGTCACAAGCATCCCTTACATGCCAAGACTCTAAGCCCAGATTACTATCATCAATTACTCCAAGAGCCAGTACAGGCTAACTGGGCTGTAAACACTGCTTTCAGATCTGCAGGAATTTATTTATGGCTGTGAAAATCCAGCCTCAGCATAGAAGGAAGGCCAAAACCAAAGAGGGAATCTGGTCCATTTGCTGACTGGTCTCTTCATTTTTTCACCACAGTCTCTAGAAAGCAGATGATTTGGACTATGGTCTACCTGACAGCAACTCTCGGTCTTCCTGAGGAGAAGAAATAACTTCGCCTGCATGAGGTACCTGGTATTTTTCTAGCTGTCAGTCATACCTGTGAGAAGGCGATCCTGCAGCTATCTGGATGGCTTGCTTCATCTCTTTGCAACCCTTTTTAACCCATAGACTGTGACACATGCACTAACGTTGCCAGATGCTTTAGCTTTTGGACTACGTACAGCTTTTGAACCTTACAAACTAGGAATGTATTTGTGAATAGAACGCAAGAATTTGGCTGCAGAGCAGCCAACAGGCCCTTTGAGACATGTAAAATGCATACTCATGGTTTAGTTGGGGCAACAAATACTCGTGGGGGATCTGCAGCTGCCACTCACTCTGAGTGGCAGGAAAATGTGGGTGAGAGATGTTTTCACTGACCTAACCTAGGAAGAAATCTGAGCCTATTTTGACAGGATGTTTTATTCCTTCACTTTAAGCATTAATATATTTTGAGCTTTTTTATCTAAGTTTATCTCAGTTAGTGTGGATTTCAATGGTACTGTTCCTAATGTATGGCATTAAGTGAGATGAGAATCAGGCTTCCAAATATGAAATGAAATATTTTTCATCTTAACCATTTCCTACGGTCTGGCAGTAGATGGGTATGGCTTGAAATCTGGATTAAAATGGAAATGAGACCAAATTTGAGCAGACAGAACACCCTGAAATGTTGCCTTGCATCTATGGAGTCTTCTGAGAAGCCCGGTTAGGTTTGCAGAAGGGAGGTCTGAAAACAAAACTGTTTAGAAGGAAAGGAAACAACCCTGTGCTTCTCCGAAAGGGGCAGTCCCTCCTGCTGAAGAGACTCTGGAGGCAGCTGTCTCCCCTGCCTGCACGGTGAGTAGGATGCAGTCCTACTTCCTGTCTGAACAACAGAACGATAACGTGAAAAAGCCACAGTGACATTTGACATTTCTTTTAGTTTCCCTTTTTATAGCCAGACAGCGTGATTCACTGGGGTTCTTCTTGAAAGTGGAGAGGTGTGAAAAGAAAATTCAAGCATACGGCTCAGATATCGAAAGGTGATATTCCTACCCTTATGACTGTCTCCAGAAGGGCTGAGAGGAAGTGCCATTCATAGCAACGAGCACCTCATCTTCTGCTCCATCACAGATACCAGGCAGTTCCCTTGTGATCTCTGTTCTTCTGCCTCCTTGGCCCTCGTCACCCAGGAGTGTAATCTAGCTCAGACATGTTGGAAAATGATGGGTGCCTTGTTCTTTTGTTCTGGTATTTCTGCTTTGCAGTGCTCTGGAACAGCTCAACAAATGCCAACTCTCTTCAAAGCTATGTAAGTGACAGAGGCAACACTGTGGAAGACGGTGAAAGAAGTGGCACACTTCAGTAACTGCTCAGAGCAGTAGTTATCCAACTTGGTGATCTTGTTGAATCCAGTCTTCATCTGTCTTCCAGGATTGTAAGAGAGTATTGGAGATCATAGAAAGTGACAAATGAAAATAGAAATTTTAGTTATAAAAGAAATTTACAAAGGCATTTTACCAACCAAGACTTTTTGGCGATACATACAGTCCTTTGAAGCACATGAGATATGTAATTTATCTGTGGCCAAAAATATCTGCTTTAGGGATCTGGAAGACACAGGGCCCAAACACTAGTGATAAGCGTGTACGTAGAGGGAATTTCAGAAATGAGAAGAAGACCACTAAAGCACCGTGTCAAGAGTGACTCCCGTATTCAGAATTCCTATCAATCACCTAATACCTCATTCAAGTCCTTTAAGAAATGCCCAGAGAGCCAGGCTGAACAGAACCTGGAGCAGCTTGACCTGTCGGTGAACATTTCCGTGGCGAAGCTGTGCCTGGTATCTTCACTGCTTCTGCCACCCTATTTTAGCTCCCAGCCACATCACGTGCAGGGGAACTTGTCCTCTATGCGTGGGGTCATTGGGGTTCCAAGTAAGGGAGCACAGCAGTGGATACGTCTAACCATTTGCTCAAAACAAGGCAGGCCTCAGAGCAGGGTAAGGTTGCTCAGGGCCGTGTCCAGCTGAGTTTTGAAAATCTTGAAGGATGGGGATTCTCTGGGCAACCTGTTCCACCATACTTTTCCAGCTCTGAGGTGTTTGTGTGTGTGCGTCTGCAGAGAATGGGGGTGGCAGGAGGAGAAGGGAGTGCACGTAGAGGTGTATTTGTGCATGCTGATCAACAGAGCTGTGCTTTTCACAGAAGAGCAATCCCAAATTCTGTTTCCTCGTTGGCAGGTGAGGAGAACAGGCTGCCACTGGTGAGCAGGGCAGTTGCAAGACAGCTTTTAAAATAATCTCCACATTAAGCAGAATTACATGTTGTAATAAATGAGATATTTCTAGAAAGAACATGCTTTTAGTTTTGAAGTAGTCTTGCAGTTGTGTGAGGGTTCACTGCTTTTAAGTAACTGGAAAAAATGAGTGCCTTGAATCTCTTTCACATTGAGATCTATTGTCAGTTTATTAAATACAGATTTATTGCTGACTTTTCTAGCCAAAAAATAGCTGTTAGCACACTATAACAGAGCATAAATTTGACTTCACTGAATCAGACATTATTAAAGAAAAAATTACTTAATGACCTGTCTGATCTAATAAATTCTGCAGTTCACATAAAACCAAAGGACAAAAATTTATGTCCGCTAGATGTGTAAAACTAAGACAGTCCTGGTGGTTAGCATTTGAAATGGTTTCTTTATCCAATTAGTCCTTACCATAGACTCTTGTAATTGTAGATAAAAATAAGGTAAGGGTAGAAGTGGCTGCATAAGATAAGATAAAGACATCTTAGGCAGCATTAAAATCAAAGTAGCCAGGTGGCTAGAAACTTCAGAGGTTGTCTGTGGGCCACCATGCCCTTGACAAAAGATCTGCATTTAAACTGCAGGCTTACAATGTAGCAGGAAATTAATCATCTTCCTCTCAGGAAATCCCATTTGCAGCAATCTGACATAAACTTGCTGACCATCAGCTCCAAGTGCTAGCCCACCTGTGAAGTTTCTTCTTCTGTACCGTGGAGAATGTCTGAAGATGTTTCTAACCTGCCCATCATCTGCCCTGCAGCTTCTCCCTCCAGCCATCATTTAGGGAAACAAAAGCGACCTTAATGACCTTAATAATCTCTTCAGAGCCTAACTGAAATTTGCCTTATGCTGTTCTCTGCCATCCACTTGACACACATCATCTTCAGTGAACTAGCAAAGAACACGGGCTTTTCAGTTCCCTGATATCCATGGTGAACTGCTGCTAGCATGAACCTACAAGTTCATGGACTTGGTTCCATTCATTCCCACTCATGTAGTGCTCTCTCATGGCAAGGTGTTGTAACAGTGGCGTGAGCATCACAGTGTTTGCTGTCACAAACTGGGGAACTGTAGCTTTGTCAGGAGTTCTCACAAATAGGGAAAAAGCTTGTAAAGTGTAAATGAGTACCAGGAGGAGTGAGGTATCTGGGAGAAAGGATAATGGCAAATCTAAGAGAGGGGGCCTGCTCAGAGGGAAAGGAGGAGAGAGAGGAAGGGGAATAGCTCTGTCAAGAGTTACAGCAGGTAACAGTGAGCTCATCAAGATTACTTAGGTTCAGAAAGGCAGCGCAAAAATGTCTTTGCTTTCTTCAAGAGCACCAGCTTTTTGTGTGGATGATTCCCTGCAGGAGCTTCATTGATTCCAAGGCAGGGCATCCTCCATTGCCCCTCCTGTCTTCCCTCTGTACAATCTTGTAGGGCGTTGGAGAGGGGAGGAATTTTCCGCCCATAAGAAGAATGCCCAGATGGCCCAGCAGTGTTGAACTCCCTTGCCTCAGGGGCTCCATTGCTATGTCTTTTCTGGTGATAATATGTCAAAATGCAAATACAGTTGGATTTCAGGCCCCTGTGTGGAGCTTTTGCCGAGGAAATGTAGCTGATGTTCACTCATACTTTGATATATCTTTTTTTGTTGATAAGTTTGAACATATTTTCCTCAGCCTGCAATTCACTTCCTGCTGCTTGTACACATGTAGTGAATAATTCACTCCTGAGAATGTAATTTCACTTCCTCAGTCCTGATGTTTTTCTGGTACAAATCCAGATGCAGTGCTCCATTGCTAACTTCTAATGATAATGTTGCTAACTGCTAATGTTAGCATTAATAACAACAGGATTTGCCACTGATGGCAGATATGTTTGCATGTTTCAACTCAAGATTCTGACAGTGAACATTCATGTGCCTTGAAAACATGTCCCACAGTTAGAGGTGTGTGTTTAGGGTTATGCTGTCTCTGTCTATGGGCAGTTAGTCCTCCATGTCTTTCTCATTTAAGATTAGGTTATGATCAGGGATGGAACTGATACAAGTCTCATTTGGGTCAGTGTCATCTCTGTCTAGTTTGTCTCAGCACATCTTCCCAAGTTGGAATGAGATGGGGCCTGTCTGAAGCTGAGTCTGTAATAAGTATCAAGAGAGGGACAACAAACTCATTTTAGGAACTAACTGGTACGAGTATTCAGTTGGTAGAAGCGAATATAAGCATCTTTAAAAAGAGTAGTCCAGCATCTAGCACATTTAGCTGTCTCTTGCCTTCAGCAGGAGGGTCTGTAAACCCTTCACAGCCCCTTGCCACAGGACATGGGTTCCTTCAAGCAAGGTGCCAGCCAGAGGTGGCTTCTAGGTGCCCCATGTCATCTGGTTTTGCAAGCCTGTTCCAATATTCCAGCCACTCAGGTTGTTAGGAGAGACTTGTTTGCTTTTTAAAA
>VXAV01012067.1:121418-133487 GCA_013399715.1 Alectura lathami
TTTTTTTTTACATTTCAGTGAATCCAAAAATGGCAGTTCATAAATTTTCCCAAATACTTCTGCAGAAATGTGTGTAAATGTAAACGCAAGGCGAATTAGGGACTGTTTTAATCACAATTACAGAACAGATTGATTTGAAAACAATGGTGCTCAGGTTACTCAGTCAATTTGCATATTTCCTTTTTTTGGCAACTTTGTCTTGATTTCTTAGTTCTGTTTGGTTTACAATGCAGATAAATATTCCTTGTTGTCTTGTACTCCCTACAGAGTGAATCATCCACTCAGTGCATGTAATTCACATCCAGTGTTGTGAAGAAGAGCAGCAGAACAATTTTGATTTGTGATACATTCCTCTGGAAGGAAAATATTTTGAAAGGGGAACAAAAGGGAAGATACTGGATTTAGTGAAGACATGTACCCGTTAGCCTGCAGAAGTCCGTCTCCCTCTTGTGTTCAGGTATCACATAAGAGAAGCTCACAGTCGCTTTATCAGCTGCAAGCACGAATTCATCTGCAGTGCGTGGGATCCTGGTCCTGCTGAGGCCAATGAATGTTTTGCCATTGATTCTGTTGGAGCCAAAATCTCATGCTATGGCTCAGGGCTTTTCTTTCATTCTTTCTGCAAGTCTTTACATTCACAAGAGCAGTTTTATCTGGGGAGCAGAGTGGTAATAATATCAGCTCCAATTTTTAGACAATAAAATGTTTCCATAAGGAGAATGTCTTTGACTCAAAACAATGCTAATACTGAACATATTCATATAAACATAAATATTGGTAGTATTTAGCATGAAAACTGAAGCTTAGTTTTCCAAACTGACCCATGTGGCCCAAAAGCCAGAAAAAGAATCTTCCTGATGCATTACTGTCCGATTAGTAGGGCCCATGCCCATGTCTATTTTGAACATGTTCACAGCCTGCTGACACCTCCATGGCGCAGTGGGAACTCACACGTGTCACAACCGGATGCTGTGTGTAAGAGGTCTAGCAGGGACTGGTTTCACTCTCAGATGATCTCTCAGGCACCGAAAGAATGTATGGTCTTTTCCTTACCCTGTGACAAAGTTATTCTTTGTGGGTTCCACATCAGTGACAGGACAATGTAGTCTCATGCGTAGGTGTATATGCCGACCACATGTGTCTGCAGGGGTTTGTTGCTAAAGGGATCATTCAGTTTCCAAATCAGAAGAGTGTAAGGGAAGATTTCAGTCATCTGTGGTCATCTAAAACTGGAGTTCAGTCTATATTAGTGATCTCAATTTCTTATTTATTTAATGCAGAGAAACAAGAAACAGTTTATCCTGTCTGCAGCTTATGGTCCAACAGCTGAGAAGAATCAGCCCCTGGAAGTGTCCACCTTACAGTATGGACTCCAGTAAGTGAGTGTTTGACTTCAGCAGCTGAGTGGGCCAAATAATTTCTTCTGACTGTACTTGTGTTTAAAGTACTTTACAAGATTCACATAGCCCTCTTAATCTTTTTTGACAGATAGAGCACACCCGCTTTAATTATTGAACAGATAAGCAAAGTTTTCCAAAAGATAGCACCTTTAGAAAAAAAGATTGCTTTTCCGTTGGTTGTATATCATTGCAAGTCGATATCACAGGCTCAGAGATGCTATCTCCTAGATGACCTGTCTTGTCTACGATAAAATAGAGTAGAGTAAACTAGGATAGACTAGACTAGACTGGATTAGAATAGTTCAGTTGGAAGGGACCTACAAAGATTATCAAGTCCAACTGTCTGACCACTTCAGAGCTAACCAAAAGTTAAAGCACATTAACGAGGGCATTGTCCAAATGCCTGTTGAGCACTGACAGGCATGGGGCATCAACCACCTCAAGCTGAGCTTAAAGCCCTTAACAATTCATTTAACTCTCCCAGTTCCTAAAGACTTTAGTTTTGGTGTCAGACACATTCATCTCGAAAATATTTATCAATAAAACCAGTGGAAAATGGTCAGTGCCTTACATGTAAAACAAATCACAGAGTTGTCACTCACAATGCACCACAATATAAGAAAGTTACTCTTCCTTCCCAAGAATCTGTTACAATACAATACAATAAAATGTTAGCCATTTATTAGAATGCAATTTTAAAATTACTAAAGCTGTTTTTCCTGATTTCCAGTGTTCCCCACTAGTGCTAATTTCTGCCTAGTGTTCACATTTCCAGCTCCAGCCCTCAGAACCTTAGTGTGGTTTTTCTCACAAACTGAGTACAATTTCTGGAAAAATTCAATATTTGGAGCAATTTTGATTACAATACAGACATATTGGAAGGTCCCAGTATTCCATGGAAAAACTGAAATTGAGCAGTGGCTGTCACAGGTAAGTTCGAAGAGGAGGACATATTTCAGAGAGACGTGCAGAAAGTGGTGTCTCTTGGCACTGACTGATTAAAAATAAATCACCAAAAGCTTTAATGTAATGCAGTCTATTAATTCTGAATGTCTAGTAGTAACATCTTAGTTATTCATACTCAGAGCATGATGCCATAAACCAGATCAAAAAGTATATTTGTAACACAATCTAAAACATGACCTGTCAAATTGAGGGAAAATTGTTTGTCCACCTGTTTCATTAGTGTGAGAGCACACGTTCAGCCTTCCCATGATGAAGTTCTTACTTGAAGGCAGAACCAATAATGTCTGGTTATTGCTGGAGTCATTCCTTGGTGCACAGTTTCTATTGTTTGTCATAGAGGGACATGGGAGTGGATTGAATTTGCTGATTAAAACTTCAAAATTTAGTGTGGCTCTGCAGCTATTCAGCTGACCAGATGCAGTGATCAAGTTTTAGGTGAGTTTGAATAGCCCTTAAATTTCTAGTGACTGTAGCACCTGGCTCACATGAGGGTGTCTTGATGTGAATCTGGATTTCTGTCTTTCTGGATACTGGACTGGGATTTGCACAAAGAGATACAGCCTGGATGCTACTTGCTTTTCAGTTCATGCAGTGCCTCAGAGGACTAGTTCTCACAACCAGCAAGCTGTCTTTGTAGCAATTTCTGGTGCTAACTTTACACTAGTTTCCATCTCTCCATGTGGGTATGGACGGAAGATGAAAACTATCTTTTTGCTTCCATAAATGCTTGTGGTAACAGCAGACTCAGCACCCAAGTCCTTAATACCTGAAGGAACCCAGACAATGTTACAGTTTTGCATCCTTTTTTTTTTTTTTTTTTAATGTACCTGCCAGATTCCTGAAATTCATTCTGTAGTTGTGGGTCAGTGGGAATTTTCGCATGTGAATGGAGTTCTCCCCCTGGCTGGGCTGAACTGCACAGTAGGTATGGACTACAGCATTCCCCTGAGACTAGAGGCTTAACATCAAGAGAGACCTTTCTGTCTGCTCTCCTTCACCAGCATTTGTCTTTGGGCAGAGCCTAGAGTAGCCATTCCTTGATAAAAGGAGGTGAAGATGTAGGCATGTGTTCTCTGTAAGAAGATCCAGGGGTGATTACTACTGCTACTGATGCTGCTGTTGGTTCCTGAACAGTCTAAGCTTGGAACAATGCTGTTTAGAGATGGTATTTGGTCTATGATTTTTGCTGCTGATCCAAAGGGAAAGCAAGCTTTGCAGTCAGACTGACTCTTTCAGAAGAGCCCTGTTTTTCAGTCTTGTGAAAAAAAAATAATTTCCAGCCATTTATTTGCTTCCCACATCTGCTCTGCAAGTTGGATATCTCAGTAATTCTGGGTAACTGCATCTGTGAAGCAACACCCCTTCAAGGCCTTACTTTCCTGAGTTATATTCTTGTACCCTTCTTATTAACTTAAAAGCTGGCCATGAGCCGGCAGTGCGCTCTCACAGCCAGGAAGGCCAATGGCATCCTGGGCTGCATCAAGAGAGGGGTGGCCAGCAGGGAGAGGGAGGTGATCGTCCCCCTCTACTCTGCCCTTGTCAGACCTCACCTGGAGTGCTGTGTCCAGGCCTGGGGCCCCCAGTACAGAAGGGATGTGGAGCTGTTGGAGCGGGTCCAGAGGAGGGCCACCAAAATGATCAGAGGGCTGGAGCACCTCTCCTGTGAGGAAAGGTTGAGGGAGTTGGGATTGTTTAGCTTGGGAAAGAGAAGGCTCCGGGGAGACCTCATTGCGGCCTTCCAATACTTGAAAGGAGCTGACAGGCAGGAGGGAGACCGACTTTTTGCACGGGTGGATAATGGTAGGACAAGGGGGAGTGGGCTAAAACTGACAGAGGGGAGGTTTAGGTTGGACATCAGGAAGAAATTCTTCCCTGAGAGAGTGGTGAGGTGCTGGCACAGGCTGCCCAGAGAAGTTGTGGATGCCCCATCCCTGGCTGTGTTCCAGGCCAGGATGGATGGGTTCCTGGGCAGTTAGATCTAGTGAGCTAGTGGCTGGCAGCCCTGTCCACGGCAGGGTAGTTGGAACTAGATGATCTCTGAGGTCCCTTCCAACCCAAGCCGTTCTATGGTTCTGTGATTCTATGATTATTCCTCACAACGTCTGTCAGAAATGCAAGTTATGAATCCCAGGCCAGCATTCCGGGGACACGGATAGTTCAAAAGGGCAACTCCCAAAGTTACAGTGCCAATATGACTGTTGTCAGCATGCAGTTTCTTGTGAGGCTGCTGGCAGTGATCTCATCAACTTTTAAAATTAAGATATTGGGCAGTGTGGACCTTTTCACCACTAAAAGTCTTCTGGATCAGTGCATCAGTGGGTAGCGAAAATCAGTCCCTAACTACAGTAGTGGCAAAAGTGGGCTGAGAAAAATAAAATTTAAATAGCACAGAAATTCAAAACTCTCAGACACTTTAGATGGTCCTGTAAAAATCAGTAACGAAACTGGAAATGCTGGAAACTGGTCCAGAAAAGCTATTTTAAAACTTGCTGCAGGGAGCAGTCCAATAATGGGAAATGTGTGCAGATGGAAAAGGCTTCCCATGTCTCTTTTGCATGTTTCTCTATCAAAATGACAAAGGACCAGTTGTCTCCAAGGACTAGGATTTGCAACCTTGGAACACATTAGAAAAAAAAAAAGATAGGTAATACTAGGACTGGTATATATGTAGAAGGTAGTGTTTGAGCTTTAATTCCAGTCTGAGTCCTTATGGGGAAAGTGTCATTCAGCTTTAAATACTCTGTGCAGTCGTTTCATTGCTTTATCAGATGTAGAGTAAGTAACGTGCTGTTACAGGTTGGGTTTTACAAAGTGAACATCACTCCTGCACTTGTAAGGGTCCTTACTTATCTGATTGTAGTCCTGAAAGGAGTTTTACCAGCTGGTCCAAATGAATCAGGTTGTAAACTCTGGAGGTATTTAAGATACATATGGACAGGGCACTAAGGGCCATGGTTTAGTGATATGAGTCAGTAGGTCATGTTGATGTATGGGCTTGATGATCTTGAAGGTCTTTTCCAACCTAAAAGATTCCATGATTCTGTGAGGAATTTCTGTTCATTTCTGAAATGTATAGCACCGTTTTGCAGCTTCTACTTACCTTCTTCAGATCCTGGTATAGCCAGTTCTCTAAAGGGTGCACTAATCCACCTTGTGCGTTTCACAAAACGTATCCTTATTTCATAAGGTAATTTCCATTGCAACACCTGCCTATGGCACACAGTCTAGGCATGGCAAATTCACATCAAGTCGTGGAATCCTGGGAACATCCTCTCCAAATAAGGGTCATTGAAAAAGCTGGCGCTTGTCCAGATTAAGTGGTTAGTCTGGTTTTAACTGGCTTGAAAGTACTGTGTGCCCTCAGTGGTGTTCCTCTGCTTGTGCTGGAAGGGTCTGGCTGTGTGTAAAGAGGCTGATGGTCAGTACTTTTCTGACCATACCCTGCACCTCATCACCATGGTCTGGACTTTTTTCTTATTTGTCTCAGCTCAGTTTCAGCTCTGAACCATTTCCAGAAGAGGAGAGGGGAGTTCTTTGGGAGCCTCACAGCCATGGGTTTTGATTAGCCTGTCTTCTTATGGCAAAGAAAATGGATCATCGGCTCATGCTGAAGTGAAACAAAAGCTTAAATTTGAATGCTACCTGTCTCGGGTTGAAAGCCCTGTGAAGTTAGGGTTAAAGACTCTCTGTGGGCAACCATGGGGAACTGAGTGCCGTGTTCAGGTGACAGTCAGGATTTACTTTGCAGTGAAGATACTTCAGAATTGTTTTTGTCCTAAAAGCTCCTCAAAATCTATAAAGCTCTGTCATTTCAAGTATATTGATCCAGTGGTGACATGTTTTGTTTATAGAGGTTGGAGCAGGCACTGACGCTAGCAAGGACAGATCCATATTACTCTCTCACTCTTGTCCTGTGTGTAACATGTCAACTGGCATGTGTTGTGGTCGTGTCTTAAAACCTCACCCTGATTCCTAGTCCTGATGCTCCTTTGCTGAACAAGGCAGTAATATCCTTCCAGGGACCCTATTCCTTGGGATTATACAAGGCTTCAATGGGCGCAAACAAATAGCGGCGTTGTTACCTTCAGTCCTCTTCCTCACAGCTCTTTTATCACAATGCTTTGGAGCTTTAACACAGCGGCTTTATTAGTGCTGGCCAAAAGAAAGACGTGGAGATCATCGTGACTAATTAGCCCCTTATGTAGGTAGTCCAGCATCCATTATAATCAACCAGAGCTTGATTTTAAATGCTGTGGCAAAACATGTGGTATCTCCAGTATGGACAACTCTGTCAACCAGAAAACATATTTTTGTCTTGAAGGTCAAGCTAATGACTGAGGTGTAACAGGTGGTTATTCCAGATTTGCATAGATATAGATGTATTACACCTACTTAATATTTAGTCTATCTATGTTTGGTTAACACATACACTGATTTATGAATGGGAATCAGACAGGGATTTTGGAAAATAGCCTGGTTTTACCCACACAACAGCTAACCAAATGGCCAGCAGTAGAATTTTCAGAGAGGTAAAATGTTTTCAGTAGAGCTGAACTTACCAAAGTAGTTCTTAATAGTAGTTGTATGTGTTTTTGCACTTCATGCACAAGAACAAGTGCAGACCAAACAAAACCTTTCTCACTCAGGCCACTTCAGCTATCTTTTTTGTAACAAAACTTCAGTGTGCATTTTCCAAAAAGTCAACAGTTTCGTTCTCTCTCTCTTTGCATGGAAATAATTCCTCCTTCCCCACAGAAAAAAAAAAAAATCAAAAAACCCCACCCCCAAACAGAAAGCTAGCACCAAATGATCAATAAAATACGCACAAAAAATGTGTGACTTATTACATTTTATGCTTCATCCTGAAACCATTATAAAAGTTCTTACAACATTTTGGCAGTCATTTCTAAAAAGCTGCTCTGTATTGGAGAGGGAGCATATGCACCATGTGATATGACATCTGCCACAGTAAGTAAGCTTTTAATTGAATATTTGAGGAAATAAACATGTAAAACCCATGTAACTTGATGTCAAATAAGTTATTGTTGCCTCAAGGCTTTCTTGATTTTTTCCATTTTTATTTTTGGCTGGAAAGTTTGAAATATTGTACGTATTGGAGACAGGAACATTTCGCATACAATCGTCCATCAGGACAGAAAACATAACGTTGTGTTATTGCTGCTACAGCAGCCCCTTCCCAAAATCTTGGCAGTTATCAAAGTGTCATTTGGGATCTGAGATTAACAATGTCTCTGCTCGCATCTAAATATATATATTGAGCTCAGGGAGGAAGAAAAGGAATTGACACACATTCAATTGACTGCTGTACCAGTACTAACTAGAAACATCTTCCTTGCATTACCTCTGTGTTTTCACTTCTGTAACCTTTCACAACAAGCAGTGTGTTTATTTTTTTTTTCTCTCTCCCGCTGTCTTACATAAACGCACACGCACACCTCACAGGAAGCTTTGCAACTCAGGTAGGAATTATGTTTCTCCATCTCTCCCTAACCTAGCCATCCCTCAGTGCCCCTCTTTTCTTCTTTCTCCTGTGCTGCACACTGCCTTCAGGTAGAGTGTGAGCAGACCCTAAGAACAGCTCCCAGGCAGGAAGCATTTCCCTCTCAAAAGACCCAATGAGCTCATTTTTCAGCTTTCCCACTGATCTATAGACCCTACCAGTTACTTTTAACATCCCTAGTTAGACATCTGCCAATGAAATATACTTCCTGCCTGTGGTGGGCTGATGCATTGAGTTCTTCCCACCCATTCAGTACCTTCGAGATAGGAAGTGATGCTGCAGATCTCCTTCTCGTTTGAGTAACCCATGCCGGTGGCACCAGGGGGTCTCCTCAGGCAGTCTGCTCCTCATTCTACAGGATCCAGCTTCCTGTTTGACTCTCCTCCAATTCAGTGACAATGTTGTTGAAAGTGATGACCTGTGCAGCTTGTTTCAGGGTGGTTCCCTGCGTCATCACAACATTTAGGTCCACATGACAAATCCACACAAGATTAGAATTAATTTACTGTGTAATATTTTGTGAGACACCTGGGTGTCAGATGCATTACTAAAAAATCCCCAGGCCCTTGGTATTTTGAGCGTCATTCTCACTTCACAAGTGCTAAACTTAGTCTCTTATAATTCACTTGGGCCAAGTCCTGCTCTCACAAGAACTGTTAACTTTGATTTCCACAAGCTCACCTGCAAAAGGAATGAAAGCCTGGACCAAGGGACTCCCTCTTCCATTAGTTATGCCTTTCTGGCATAGAATTTGCTCACCCATATTTGGCATGGATTTATCTTTTGCAAGCCCATGTTACTTATTGGCCATGAACCCAATATCTGGCTGTTTAAAGAGTCTTCTCTAGTAATTAATCCTTTTCTTCACTGAACTGTGAAGTGAGAGACCACTACCAGGCACACATAGAAAATCAGGCCATGGTGGCTGAGTAATACTGAAAGAAAAACAGAGTCACTACAGGCATGACATGCCAAGCATTTAGATCAAGGGAAGGTGCAGCCAACGGTTAGAGTTATCTGGAGCAAAGTCTTGCTCAGTCCTGCACTAGATCCCAGCACGCTTCCAGTGAGCAGGGTACTCTCTTCCTTTAGGGCTGCAGAAGGAAAGATAGAGGATTCTGTCACAGCTCCAAACAGATGAAACAAGATGGGTGATATCAGTTTGAAAATGAGGAGCCTATGCATTACAGTTCCCTCTACTGTATGTAATTGGTTATGAAATTCCATCTGTTTTGCTTCACTTTGTATTTTCAGCTAGCTAATAAAGCTTACAGCAGGGATACATGCCTGTTCTGGAAAAGCAATCAGGCAGTCTGGAAGATTTGGTAGTTGGGTAGGTGGGGCATGGTATGACTGCGATGGAGAACAGTGTTTGTTTGTTTGTTTTTCTAGGAAGAGGCCATTAATAGCATGCTAAAAAATCCAGTAATGGAACAGACACCTGAGCTTAGGGATTTAGATATGATTACTAATACCAGGACAAATGAATGGCAGCCTGTGCACTCACCAGGCCCAGTGTTTCAGGTCCTCGTCTATTGCAGGCAGCATTGCTATGACTGAAATATTTTTATTTTTTTTTAATTCACAGCAGTATGGGCTCAGAAATAGTCTTTTCCTGAACGAAAGCATGTGATTCACAAAGAGAACTGTGCCTTGAGGCCTTTGGCCTGTGGCTACACCAGGCTGCACCCTTGGGACAGGAGATCTGTGCAGTTTGTAACATTTTCTTATCAGGGCTCTCCACAACAACAATTAAGACAGTGAACTGCTGCCTGTGAAGGAGGACAGGGACATCCATAAATAAGGCCCATTTCACCTTTCTGTTTTGTTTAAAATCAGGAAAGAACTGGACCTCGCTTCATTAGGTGTTTGAGGAAACACACATCTAAACGAGCCTTGGCTGCCTGGTGAAGGTGAATGTGATATTTTAGCCCAAATGTGCACCCTGCTCATCAGTGACCTCTGCAATAACAGAGGCTAGCCTGGGACAGTGTCCTGCTTTTGAGTGAAGTGTCTGTATGTGGTTGTCATGGGTTAATTAAAGATTGTCCTGTGACTGGTGCCTAGCCCCCACCCCTCCCCTCCCCTCACAGAGGAGTGAGGAAGGAGGAGGCGCTGGATTGAGATAAGGGGAAAAGTATTTCACTTAAAATGGTAAAGGAATGTGAGATAATACGGTGTAAAAGGAATTGAGAGCAATAAATCTGACAAAATGGAAAATACATGTATAAGGAAAAGGGAGAGTCTCTGACCACATAGTCCACGATGGCGATCGGAGGCCAAAGGGCCAAGCCTCCAGAACCTAGAAACCATGTAGGAGGGACAGGAGCATTTCGGCAGTTGTAGTTCTCTCTCAGCAGCGCTCCCAACTCCGTCAGTTTGCTACATGATGTCGTGATATGGAATACATGTGGAAAAACCATGACAGTGGTGCTGGCTAGAACCAACCATGACCTGAAGTGGTTGGAGAGAGTGAGGGAAAGGAAGAAAACCCATTTCTTTCCCTTGTGCTTCTGTTCAGCTTGAAACTTAGAGCTAATGTGTAGGTGGAAGCCACAGGAGAGAGAATGCAATGAACTCAGTTTTTCTGTGATTCGTTTAGGGTCACATGTGAAATGGTACTGATAACACTGACAGAAACATGTTCAGAGAATGTCCGATTTTAGCTGCCTGCTGGGTTGGTGCAATACAGATATCTCATTACCAGAGGTACCAGTACATAGGTGGCCCAAAAAATTTTATCCCAAGCCTTAAGGTTTCCAAGCTAAGGTGTAAGAAGAGATAGCAACTTTTTTGATGACAGAAGACTGAAAATGAATGAAAAAGACCTATACTAGAAATCAAGGTGAGATTTTAAATGGCAGCCTATTCAAGGCACACCAAATTCCAAGTGAAGGACAGAGAAAGCCATTTTTGCTTGGATTTTATGGTTAACAAAGCACAGAATTCAGATGACGCTAGTTTTATGGCAAGTTTGTGTTAACTTGCCTCTGAGACATCAGTGTTGAAAACGATTGTGTTCAATCTTGAAGGACCATCTTGCCTACTGTGTCAGTCAAGGATTTTGCAAACGTCCAATGTGAAAAAAAGTTCTCAAATATGTTGATGCATTGTTTAGTCAAGTGTGTATGTTACTAGGGTTTATTTGGACCTTAACATCTGTTTATTGATGGCTACTTCAGAGCAGTCTATTTCTGCAGAACACAGTTGGCACTATCTGAGAGTATTGTCTGCCATGAAGAAAATAAGACATTAAGAGTATTAACTTGTCATTAAGGAAAATGCTGAAATTAATTTGTTTAGAAGCAAATACAGATGATGTAGTAGAAACTGCTAATATCCTAACCACAAAATAGATAAAATGGGCATCTACAGTAGTGAGAGGTTTAGGTAGCTTCTCTCTCAAACACATGCACATACACACCTTCTTATATGATGCAAAAGTGAATACACACTTGGATATCCCTACTTGCCCATTTTAGCATGCTGTGGAAGGTTATAGAAGCCTCTGTGTAGAATAAGAAGTCAAACAAAAGCCTTATCCCTCTATTTTTGGGGGCAGTATGACAAAAAGTCCCCTTGTCTGACCCGGTTACAGTTATTTGTCTTTCCAAAAATATATCCCATATGGAGGTCTCCAAATCTGAGTGCCATCTGTGAGGACTTCTTGGGTTTCTTTGACAGAGAAGTCTCTGGAGGAAGCCCAACTGCAAGACTGGGCTAGGATGACAAGATTTTTTCAGTGAGAAACAAGGACGCTTGTGTGCGGTGGGTCCTACTTCCCAGTCATTCAGTTTGGGGTGATTTCTTAGGGCTGTATGGCTCACTGGAAAGGCTGTGCTGCAGATGTGGACCTTGTACTTCTGTGATCATCTGTGTAGCCATGCAGTTGCACTGGGGGTCTCCAGGATGGATGTTTTAAAATGGCAGTCAGGCTGCAAGATGGGCATCCCATCCAGTCACCCTGGTGTAACTCAGCTCTGTTGATCGTTTGTCTGTATTTTCTTCTGACTGGCAAAGCTGCGTGGGTGGAAACACCTGATTTTTTTAACTTTATTGATTTACTTTTGGATGGGTAGCTTACTGACAACTTCTGAAAACCAGAAACCAGATATTGGATTCATGTTTTGGACTGGATAGAGTGAATTCTCAGTGTGGAGACAAGAAGGCCATGGCTACATT